>JAQIWH010002740.1:0-22968 GCA_034695005.1 Cryptops parisi | reverse complement strand
TAGACCAACAACGATATTACTTTAACACTGGTTGTTTAACTCGTATTAGCTTCTTCTGCACTGTGTTTTGCAAACCTCGATTACGGTACAAATTACAACTTAGGATACCTCTAATCACAGTGAAACGCTACAAAGCAACAAATGTCTTTTCCATTTCCGTAAGCCATCTGTTTTAATGTCTTATTTATGTGCATGATATATTCCCCCCACCCCTCCCCCCTTTCGAAAAATAAAGTCATTTACTTTACTAGTGTTCCCAATTTCCCAGTCTTACGCCAGACATGTGGGGTGTCTCCGAGATTTCGAAAATCATGACAACTTTTATAGTGTGAGAAAAAAGAAATGTTCAAATATGAACCGGATTTTTTGGGAAACAAAAAGCCGTAGAAAAATCCGACTCAAATTTAAACGAACCTCTACATTTTTAATATAGATTTTTTAAAATATTTTTACCTGTATACACCAAAATTATATTTAAATAATACGAGTTAAAGATGTGTTTTCAAATATAAACCGGATTTTATAAGATGGAAAAAGTTGTGAAAAATCCGGGTTAAATTTGAACACGCTGAATGTTTTTTTGACCAATTTTGTATTTCGATCATGTCATGTGACAATTTCAAAACGTATCAATTTTTATTGGATTACTCATGAACAAAGGCTGTTCAAATATGAACCGCAATGTTTAAGTGTTTAATATAAATCGGATTTTTCGGGAAGCAAAAAGCCGTAGAAAATCCGGTTCAACTCTAAACACATTTTATTTTAATAACACGAGTATGTCTACGTGTTTTTACATTTGTATTTCAATCATGTGACAATTTCAAAAGTATCGATTTTATGGGATTCATCACGTACAACATGGTGTACGTGATGAATCACTTTTGTCTACAAATATCAACCGGATATTTTTAGACAAAAGTAGCCGTAAAAAATCCGGTTCAAATTTGAACGTAACAATACATTCTCAATATTTATTTTTTCTAATAATTCTGTTTTACACCAAAGTTAATAATATGTTTTGGAATGACAAATAATTTTAAAACGGAAAATAGTATACAAAGTCGTGTTCAAATATCAACGGATTTTTTAGATTGAGAAAGGCTGTCAAAAAATCCGGTTGAAATTTGAACACGCCGAACATTTTTATTAATTAAAACTTTTCATATTTTCATTCAGGTGAACAAAACACACCAAAATGATTAGCACTGTTCATCAGCATCAGTTTGGCGTCTATTGTGTTTAGTGAAAATTTTCGCTGGATGCAAAATGCCTTAAATTTACATTTACCAACAGACCGCAATACGGCAATGTGGGATGCCCAAGTGTCATGTTGATTTGCAGTTCAACCATGTTGAACAAAATTTTAATCAGATAACACATTCGTTCGCCCACCCTAAACACTCGAGCCTTTTAACCGAGTTAAATTTATTCCCAGCTCGAGCAATTTCATCCTTTTATCTTTCCATCAATTTTCTAAGTGGGTGGTAGTACCTACTAGTAGGAATTGAGTGATTTACCCCCCCTCGCTACTACGGGTTCGGCACGGGGAAAACGCCAAATTCATCAACATTGACATCACAAAAATGCCATCAACATAGTTTGTACGAAACATCAAAAAATACATTTTTAATGAGAAATTCCACAAAATATGGTGACGTTAATTCCCCTCCCCACACAATAAAAAAAAAGCTGTAAAAAATTATTTGTGTGTCTGTCCGTCAGCTCTATACACTCCTAAACAAAACGCTCGTACGAAATTACTACACAACGTTCTGCTACCAAATTTCGAAGTCAACATAACTATTTTCAACTGTCATCGTCGTGTCAATTCCGAGATATGGACATTTGAAGAACAACGTTTCGTCATCGAGTGGTTATGTTGATGATTATTACAAGATGGTATCATAGTAACCACTTTGCAACAAACAACATTATGCCACGATGTTTTGACTATCGTTATGAACACCCTTACAGAAAATCTGATTTTGTTTCACAAAATAACAGTCACTCATAAGCGAAGCTAATATTTATTTAAGAGAAGCACTCCGCTCTACGCTTTATATTTCTTAAATCTTTTTGTGTTTTCGAGCCATTAAATATTAAAATGACCATCAAGTAAAGAATTAAAATGACTACAATTGGTTATACAATTTGCTCGAGAACACAAAAAAGATTTAAGAAATATAAAGCGTACAGAAATCGCAATTTTTTTGTGGATGTCCAAAAATTATTTTGACAACTTTAATACTAAATGTACGAGAATTGTAGTATTACCCGAGAAAACTTGTCATTACGAGAAAGTATTCAAACTAGATTTTCTTTGATACATTTCACTCGTCGATTAAGATTTTCACACCAGATAAAATCTGATTCAATTTTTAATTATAAATATAATAAATAAAATAAACGCTATTCCTATTTTCTAATAATGATAAAACTAATTCTATATATTCACAAAAATAAATGCCATCAGTTCCATGTTACTCTGTATTTCACGGACGACAAGAGAAAACGTCAATAATGGCAGATGCCTAGCAACAAGTAACTTTTTTATATCCCCCCCCCCCTTCCTCAATTTTTTCTTCTTCTTCTTCCTCTTCTTCGATTCATTTAAGGTCGAGAAAAATCTGGTCGGAAAAAAAAATGGAGGACCTTTTCCTCTCTAGTTGCCATGACGATTCACCTTGCTATCTCCTAATGAACTAGGAAGGACAATGGCGTATCCCATGATGCTCGACACATCGACTGTCGAGTAGGGGTTGTTCCATTGGTTTTTCAGGTATTGACCCGAGTTCAACTATCACGTTTTTTTGTTTTTTTTTTATTTTTTATATTCTACCTTAAAAATCAAGGGATTTGGTTTTTAGCAATCTGTTTTAATGGAATACGATTCCCAATTGTTTGAAAACAGACAGCCAGACAATTAAACGCGATGGTAGAGTGACAATGAAGTTAATGGAATTTGGCTAAACGCTAGACCGCTCGAGACTACTACGTCAAAGAACAATCCATCAAGAATGGACCAAAAATCTATACAGGGTAGTTCTGGGTATTTTAACTTCGTTTTTTATACCACGGTCGTTTTCACAGAAAAATTGATTTTTTTTTTGTCAAAGTCTTTTAACTGTAACACAAGAAATATATAAAAAATCATTTTAAAACCAATTACATGTATATTACATTAAAAAATACATTAACCAAATATCTGACCAAATATCTGATCTGATCAATATAGGCCTACATTTACATTAACTAGTTATATTTTACACTTTAATGGATTTCACACTCCATTACATATTTCATGGCATAATAACAATTACATATAATAACAATAGTGTAGGATGTCTCTAATGAGACTCCAACATTGCCATTCGGGAAATAATGGAGTTTCGTGGTGGTCGACACCCTGTATATTTTACGTACGCGATATCTACAATTTTACACCGAACACTTTCATGGAATAAGATGAAATCCATTCTCATCATTATTATAACATGAACATCAAGTATTCATACACCTCTCTATCAAAATGACATTGACGTCTCTCTCGTGCGATCTATTACGATTCACCAAATAATCGAGGAATTTAACATTCAAAATCAATTTGATCCACGTTTCACTCCCCCCATTTTACATATCGAAAATTCAATACCCTCCTACAATGAAAGAATTGAAATACAAGAAGATGAAAAACACTACCGTGTGATACCTATACAGGGTGAAAATGTTTTCTTTTATGTGTACAAGTACATTGAAAATGCGTTTTAAAGCATACTCTTTATATAGCATACTTTCATATACCGGGTGGGCCAAAATAAGACAAAAAAAAACCTGTCGCTAATTTTTAAATAATGATTTCTCATAAACTATTTATGCTAGACAAAATCTAAAACTTACAACATGAAAGCTCAATTCAATATATGTTTAATAATATATAATTCTATGCTATGACTTACATAGTTTTTAATGGAAATGGTCGCGCGAAAAAAAATGTACCTTCAAAAAAAGTTGTAAAACTAAGTGCTTGTGCCGTCTTTTGTGAGCTTTCACGATGCGTTATTGCAACAGTACGTTTTTCCGGATTTGGTCTGTAAATATGCATCAGTAAAGCAGATGATATTTGCATCACAAACTTGAACCCCCCACCCTCCTTTTAGCACTCATTGTTTACTTTTCCATTGAACAATTACGCACTGAACTTTCTTTGTACTTGTAAAGTCATTTATACAACTTTTCTTGAGGGTACTATTTTTTTCGCGCAATCATTGCGGGCAAACTATGGAAGTCATAACAGAGTTATATATCATTAGAAAGATGTTGAATTGACCTTTCATGCAATAATTTTAGTATTCGTCTAGCTTAAACGGATCATGAAAAATCGTTCTTTAAAAATTGATGACTGTTTTTGGCCCACTCGGTACAGATATACTGTATGTATGTACTGTAATGTACATACATAATGCAAAAAAAAAGTTGATATTTTGCATGTTTCAATTTATGCGAATTAAAACTTATGCAATCTCTAATTGTAATATTCAATTTATTAGTGTTTTTAGCCATTCCATATTGTTTTATTTCTACAGATTTCGAGTTATGCGAAATTAAATTCATAGGATCGTTGAGTGGTTCGATATTTGAATCATGCAAGTTTTGAGTACAGTAGTTCTATTTTTCATTTCTGCAATTTTCGATTTATTTATTTATAAATACGATTATTTTTTACATTGAACTTGTAAAATACCACGAGGGCAATACCGCTATAGTTAAAACTAAGCTTTATGCAGTTTTTCATTTATGCGAAGGACTTATGCGTTTCTCGTTTTAAGCGTTTTTTTGGTACATTGGACTATACAGTATATTCTCATAAACGGCAGTATACGTTCAATTCCCAGCTCACTCACTCACAAACTCACTCACAAGTGAAGCTAATATAAAGAGTACAATAAAAAGAAAAAATTCTTGGAAGATACCGGGAAAGTGGTGGTCATCTGGTGACAAGTCGCTTTTAAGTAGGCACATTGCGAATGACGGTATGGGGGTAAGAAAAGAAATAAACCAAGGGGGGAGATGAGATGGAAGAGTATAGAGGGGGACGTATAGTGTGAGGGAGACAAAAAAAAAGAAGCATGAGAGGCTACGTTTGACACTCTAGCCGAACATCAAGTTCAACATAACGTCTCCGAGGGTTTTTTATTACTGAGCGGAACTGCGCTACTTTGGACAGATTTGAAATTGGATCCACAGCATTTCCGGCACGAACAACGTTCGATCGCCATGGAAACAGCGAAGGTGTCGCCGCTTCGAGATGAAAGGCAGCGCCATAATGGGGTGAACGATGGGATAGGGAAGAAAAATTGGGGGGAGGGGGTAAAAAAAATGTGTATGTATGTATATATAGGAGAAAAAAAAATCAAGCCGCAACATGGGGAGATAGATTGCCAATATACGGTGAATAATAACGAGCCACGTTGAAAAGCATATTACGGGGGTGTTTGGCGAACAAGGTTGTATAAGTCTTTCTTTTTTTTTACACCCCCCCCCCCGCCCCGTCCGAAAATTTTGAGTTGTGGACCCTTTGCAAATCTTAGAGACACGTGTGCAAGCTATTGTGGTTTATGTCTTCGACTACTCGGTGCTTTTAGTGGGCAACTCGGTGCAAAGTTCAGTGGATTCGAAAATACCATCAAAAATGGCAAAAATTGGTATATACAGTATATACATATATATTCTGTATATATCTATGTAGATATCTATTTGACAATGTTTCCGATAAATTTGAACGCCTCCTACAAATCGTAACTGTTTTTTGTTTGTTTTGGATCTTACGAAAAGGCGGAAATTGGTGGACAAGAACGTGTTTGACAGTCATTGAATGAATATCATTTTATTCAATTTTTTATTATATAAATAAAAATTATAATCTGGATACAACAGAGAATATAGTTAAAATTAAAATGCGATTATATCGTACGGATGGCAATGTTAAATATGTTATTGAAAAAAAAATGGAATTAAAAGCTTTCATTCACCCTCACTAGATGACAACACTAATACCTGTCATCTCTTGCAGAAATTGACAACTACGGTATTTTAATACTTACTAAAAAGCATACGAATTACCGAAGATCCTCGTTTTATGCGATGGCCACGTTCCGCTCAAACGTTGCGTAAATCGAAAAATCGCATAAGATGAAATCCCCACGCAGCAAAATTTTCAAAGTTGGTAGTACCAACTTGGTACACGTGCACCAGATAGAATCGCACAGTAATGAAATTTTCTCACCTATAACGAGCATCTGGGAGACTTTCTTTTGTCGCATATTAGCGGAACATTAGGAATTCACGTAGTAAATCCTAACACTAATTTGATTCTTGTATTCGTTTAACACTAATTGAGGAGTTGGATGGAAAAACTGCGTAAATCCAGTTACGTCGTTATTCCTTAGAATGCATCTATTGAATCGGTGTAGAATCAGTCTATAACATAAAAACATTGGGTTGCCTAGAACTTGCATTTCGAACTTTTTGGAGCAAGAATATGGAACGCGACTATTGTAAATCTGAATTTTTTTGTGATTTCTTTCTTTATGTCGCTTCACTTCCTGGTGGTTTCAATCACTCGCTTCGCTTCCAAAACAGTGAAAAAGATACTGGTCTTTGGAAGAAAACGGAGTAATAGCCTTTATCAATCAGCACGACATTCAGAACAATGGCGTAATTGCATTTGCAAATTAACCCGTAACTTGAGGTCTGTCAACTAAAGTTAACAGATTTTTTTTGCAAAATCTGTTCATTTTGCTTCTCTAAATAGACAGTTGACAGGAATTTTGTTTAATCTTGAAGGTGCCAGAAGTTTTTGTTCTTTTTCTCAGAACTACATTTTTGGAGGGATGCACCCTGTTTCGCCTAATCTTGTTTCGCTTAAAAATAATTGCTTCAACTCACTTGTTTTTTTTTAAATGAAACCGAAATTCCTATTTCGCCTAATCCTGTAGCATCCAACTTGTACATGGAATTTTGCACACTGAACACGCTAATGATGTACTACCTAAATACCTTTGGTATCTACACCATATACCAAATCTACACAGTCACCAAAAATGCGAACTTCATTTGATGGTGACAGAAAAATCAGATGGGAATTTCTTTCACACCAGAACACGTCAAATCATAATTATACAACTGTATAAACTTTTAAGAAACGTCTACGTCCCGAACTCGATTTTGATATACCATCACTATATTCAATTAATTTTGGCGAATCTTTACAATCGGAAGTAATCGAGTGACAGGAAGTAGATGACGATTCTTAATGATTTCCACGGAAAAACGGTCTACAACTTTGCCTCCCCCCCCTTAAAAAAAGAAGAAAGTTGGAGTGAGAACGATTTCGTTCGGACCATAAAGTGCTCCATGTTTATTGTCTGTGTGGAATGGTGTTGAAACGGCTTTCACAATCCCTAGCGAAACACACCTTTTTAATAGCTAAGGAAGCTCCAATATGGCCTCCTGGTGATGACAAGTGAATGCTACGTCTTTCTTTTCACGTGATCATTTCCGTTGAGTGCACATACCGAGAGCTAAAGGTGAGAAATTTAATGGCCTCCCTGCGTTCTCAAACAAAATTGTTCCCTCGAGGGTTGGTCATCATTAATGGCGTAATAGTGGGCGTAAACAAACACGGTAAACTAAAGGCCATGTATCAAAAACCCTTGGTCTCCTTTTCGCACAATGAAACCCTTTCTTGAGCCATTCGTATACAATGTCAGAGAGAACACCGTGTGTACAGATCTAATGGGACTTTGAATACAAAATAATGGAGGGGGGGGGAGGTTAGATCGTGAAATAATAGTACGAAATAAAAAATGATGCATAAAAATTTGCTATTGTTTCGATAGAGGCCATCATCTTGACAAATTATTCTCTATTATGCGAAATATTTACCGATCCATTACCTTACAATTACTGTACACTGAATTGCATTTAAATTGCAATTACCTTTTTAAGTGTAATAAAAAACCCCGATAATGTTAAGTTGTTTTAATATACAGGAAGCAATTTCTGGTTATATTGCCTCAACGTCTGGTTGGTTGGTGGTTGACTACTGGTTGATTCATCTTACGATTCATATAGTCACTACACTACGAGAAATTTAGTATATCACTCTCAAAATTCAAGGGTCACACACAAATTCCATATAACATAATTTTGACTGACCGTATATATTGAAAAAAAATATAAGAAAGATATGTAAAAATGCAATAAGGTTTGATTTGTACAAAGGTTATGTGTTCAGCAAAAACCTCAAAAATCGCATATATCGAAACCATAAAATGGCAAACAATGCAGCAGACAAAATCTGTTCAATCAATATGTTACATCGCATTATAGCGAAATTCGCTCTACTGCAAGTTTTATTTATTTATTTCACTTTATTTTATTCGACCACAAGTGGTCAATCAATCAGCAGAATAAACAAATTTGCGTCTATAAAGAACATGTGAAAAGCATTATCTCGTCGCACGTTAGCGAAATCGAATGTATAATTAACTAATGTAATTCGACAGCTGCCTGTGTATGTGTGTCTACAGCCTACAAGTAACTGTCGGTTACTCGGTTTACGAACATTCGCTATAACATCACAATTTATACAAATATCTTGTTTTTCATTTAAAGTCAATTTTCTTATTTCATATCACGGTACAATGGGAGTGTTTTGTTGTCGATGTGGTTTAAGATGGTAGTGTCCAAAAAAAATTAATTTGTTAGACACCTGTTATCACTTTGTGGGTTCGTATACGAATCTAACAAACCACCCTCCATGCATTGTGATAAAACGTACTGCAATGAATAGATCATTTGATGTTTTAGTACGTTTTTAATGCGTTTAAAATGGCTTCCAACGTATACAAAACGTATCGTAAAAGCTCAGGAATGCAAAATACACATTTTATTTATTTACTTTAACTTCGTCCCATGGGGACAAGCAAGCAACATGACGAACAAAAACGTATATAACAAACAATGTCTTGGAGCGGAACTCGTTCGTAAATCAAGAGGTGTCTGTAGGGTGTTACACAAGTACAACACTTTTTGATTATTATAAGACCGTTTCTATATACGTGGTACTATTTTCCAACAAACCAATAAACACTCCCTCTATCTCAAAATATGGTTACATTTTTTGTATATTTAATAAGTTTATTATTGGCTTATAGTAAGTAATGTAAATGTGATTTGTAAGTTAGTTGGTGAAACTCGATGTTTGGTTTTCGAGACATTGTCATGTCACGTCAGAATGCACGCCATTCAAAAAGACACCCGTTGTGTCTGCAATAATGAACCTATGACTTTAGAAAAATTATGTTTCGCATAGTAGAGACAGTAAATTAAAATAATTGACAGGTGAAAAGCAAATTAAAATAATACAGGTATTGCTACAACGAAACCTCGATAATCTACATGAGCCCTAACATTTGGGTCATCTTTTGTATAATAAACCAAAAATATATAATCGTCATAGCAAGCATATGAGTAAATAAAACAATGCACCCTGTAGGACTAATATAAAATATCTTTATAATTCACGCAAAAATTATATCAAATTTGAATTGCAATCAAACTACTGTGAGAAATGTAAACCATTTTGGGACAAAAAACAGTCAAATGTAAACCATATTTTGAGACAGAGTATATATTGTTGTAACAATGCTATGTATTCAACATGAATCTCGATACACCACAGTGCAAAATAAACACTTCACCATTTTTACAAAGAAAAAAATAACAACAACAAAAGAAGAAAAAAACAATTACTACGTGTAATAAAACACGAACCCCACAAAGTGATAACAGGTGTCTAACAAATCTAT
This sequence comes from Cryptops parisi, assembly GCA_034695005.1. Classification (NCBI taxonomy): domain Eukaryota; kingdom Metazoa; phylum Arthropoda; class Chilopoda; order Scolopendromorpha; family Cryptopidae; genus Cryptops; species Cryptops parisi. Next base: position 13,093 of record JAQIWH010002740.1, on the reverse strand, counting down.
TTTTTTCGACACCACCATCTCGAAACCCGCATCAACAACAACAACAAAAAGTCCCTAGTCACCTTCTGTTAACACGTTAGAAAAACCGAATGACACCCCCGAAAAACCTTGACTCGTCGCTTCTTTTTTATTATTTTCACTTAAGAAAGTGAAACCGAAGAAAGAAGCCATCTCGCGAGATGTCTTTATATCTCTGTCAGAGTCAAAGTATAATTAAGGCGTTCTAGCTGGGCGCACCTAATATGTGGGGAGTCCACTCGAATCCCCTTGTCTCACCTTTTCGGCACCTGGCCTTTGATGAGAGCCTTTACCTATCCGAAAAACACCATGGCTAACACTTTGCCGCCTTATTGTTCCTAGCAATAGCCCGATTAAAAGCTTCTTCTTCTTCCATTGTCTTGTGTTCTACTTTGGTGCGTGTGGCAGGTATTTCTCGTTTTTCAACAGAAGACTTGAGAGAGGGGGGGGGGCGAAGTATTAAAGGAAAAAAAATGACGTCAAGTGTGAAAAATAATCTTTTGTGCCAAAGTAATATTTAAGAAAATGAGTTTCTTTTGTAAAGAAACGTTTTATTAATTTTTTTTTGTTCTTTACAGTGTGATGAAAGAGTGTTGAAAACAAAGACGTGGAATGCTGATTTTCTATGGAATTATACGAAATTGTTGGAAAAAAAATGAATAGCGAAAAAAGTTTATATAAATGACCATGTTTGTTCTATAAAAATGTGGAATTTCTTATGGGTTTTTTTTCAATGTATGTTTTCTAAATTGTTTTTGATAAAAGTTTTTGGTTTAGAATTTTGACCTAAAAAATGGTTTTCAATCGCACAAAAAAAAACCGACATAAGTAGAGAACTTCCTGTATTGTAAACTTGAACAAACTTTGTAAAACTAGAACAAAACAAAACAAATATATTGAATAACAGCGCAATACTAGAATATTTACTACAAATCTCTATAACTAAAAAAGCTTGCTGAAAGACTCCAATCTGCGTGAGTGTGTTCCCTCTTTTTATTTTGCACGCAAACGTCGGCTTTTTCTGGGTGGCTCTGCATCGTCACGTGACACCACCTGACACGTGACACCACCTGACACGTGACGGGCTGCTGTGTTTATTATGATGAACTCAGTGATTATTCCTACCTACCATGATTCTATTATGATGGAATGGAAAAGTGGAGATGTTAGTCACATTTGTGACTAGGCGGACCTCTAGTCCTTTACTAAATACTTGAGTGCTGAACTATCTCAGTTTCAATTGAAGAGCTCGGTGCAATAACCGGTCAGCTCTAGTTTTTGCCGAAAGATGGTGTCACTTTTTCTCAGAACAGCTGTTTCATATTGTGAGACTATTTTAGCCAATTATTTCTTGAATTTTGTTTACACTTCTTATCTGTGTCACTAACGTATTATATGAAAAATTGAAACTGTTTGAAAATACCTTCCCTAAAATTTAAAAAAAATAAATTGGACCTGACCGGTTACTGCACCGAGCCCTTCAATTAGAAACTAACTATACATATAGCAGTTTTAGTAACCACATATATTAACTACATACATATACTAACTACAAATAAATAGTAGTATAAATCTATAGAAAGCCTCCCAGGAAATCTTTGATGCAACAGCTATCTCAGCAAGATCCCAACAAAAGATAACGCAAACACCGAAAAAAACTATTTGAAAAAATAAACGACTGAAAAATTCGCATCATGGCACCTAATTTCACCAGACATTCCGACTTTGCACAGAAAACATACACCATTTTGTCGAGAGTAAAATCTCCCGAAAAAAATAAAAACCGGAAACATGTTGTAGTTAACGTTGACGACAACGATGATGATGGAGGAAAAGTCAAAAGAAAGAAGGAGAAGAAAGAAAAAAGTTGATTTGGTGGCATTACCAAGAAGACGACGACGAAGACTATGTGCATGCCATTTTGATGGGTAACAACATAGGGTCATGTAGCGCCCTCTGGTGATAAGGTGTCCTCGGTGTTAAGAGAAAAGAGTAATACACACTTAATTGCTCTGCCTTAATTGAAAATGAGTGGTGTTGATGAGCGCAACCGATGAAATGGGGCGTCGTTGGAATTAAACTTTTCCTCGACACCAAAAGCGTTAAGAAAGAGACGACAATGATGATGATGATGAAAAGACAAGTAAAAAAAATTAGGGGGAGGAGCAGATGAAAAAGAATGGTAAAATGAGAGAGAGAGAGGGAATGGTTAAAAAAGAAAAAGAAAAAAAAATATTTAGTGAAATGGAAGGAAAATTTTTATGTACCGTTGGGATGTCGTAAATTGTGAAAATGTACCCCTCGGTGTTAGAATTCCCGCTATAACCCAGCAGGGAAGAAGTTTGGAAACGGTTATGGAAGAGTATACAATAAAAATTGTTCTTTGGAAATATGTGATTATGTGTAGGTATACATTTTTTTATATACATACAGTGTACTTATTGCAGTTATAGTTTGCATGTCACGCTCGGCGTTTAACGTCCCTAATGACCACGGGCTTGATTATCGAGCTTGATATCATCACACGACCTTGTACACAAAGTGTTTTAAGTACTTAAGTCGTAGAGACAGTTCTATCAAGTATTCGACAACAACAAAAAAGATCTTGAATTGTATTTTAATATTTATAATGTTAAAAAAACAGTGTAATATCTGTCAATATATCATAGCCACAACTTGATTGTATCGAGCTTTATATTCACGAGACAAAAAATAACGATTACAATAAACTACGTGTACATTTTCACATTAAGTACTTAAGTTGCGTCGTTAAATGCTAAAAAGAATCATAAATTATACGGGGTGTCCAAAAATGATCTTTGCAATTTTTTATACCTGAATTCGCTATGTTTCGAGGCGAGTCGCTTGAAAACGTGCTTTTCGCACTGAAATCTGCACGTTTTTGGTGAATCGCTTCAAAACAAGCTATTTGTACGTACTTGAATTCGCAGTGTTATTTAGGTACAGTATTATGTAAAATATTTTCGGACATGCTCCTGTATAAAAAAATATTTATTTAAAGCTTATATTGAACTTATTATAGTAGGTATTATCGAATTCATTGAAAATTTGGACCCAGTCCAAACAAATTGTTAATAGACACCTCTCAAGAGCAATATATATAAGATCGTCAAATGTTAATACACAGAATACTATCGATTGTACGAAATACTCCAATAGAACAATTGTGTACTTTAAATATAGTACATATGGTCTCTGGTTAATGCGAGGGTTATGTTCAGCAAAACCCAACATAAATCAAAATGTCACATACAGTATATCGAAACACGCGTGAAAGCGGTGAAATAATAATAAAAATAAAATTAATATTTTAAAATACGTAGTTATAACGTGGACTACCTTGGACTACCTTGTATATAATAATTACTAAAAAAACATAAAATACAAGTACTTACATAGGCGCAAATTTCAAACCACCGAAATCAAGTTTTGGCTCGTGGACGTCCATTTCATTTTGGAGCCCAAATTCTGAAACAAAAAAAATACAACTTATAAATGACATATAATTTTTATACATACTAACAGTAGTTAACTGAAAGTAACCATAATGCTTAAATTAATTAATTAAACCATGATACATAAATCAGTTTGTCTGCAAAAAATGTTTCCATGACAACAAGTTAAAACGCAATCAGCCATTGGATCAGTGTGCATGTTACTACCTGTATAGTGATTGGCTGACCAGTAAATTCCAAAGTTTAAAAGCCAATTTTTTTTCGGTTTTGTTTGTATAAATACAATGACGTGATTATATGACGTAATAATATATGACGTTACAACAATAAATGACGAATTGAAAACAAATTTATAATGACATTTAAAATTAAATAAATGTATACTTTGAAATATCACACGGTGGTTGTAAAGTACCAAAATACTATACCCGTCAAACGCGATAAGTGTTTCACTATTATAAAATAAAATAATAACCTTCAATTGCTGAGTTCAACAGACCCGAATGTTGGTTATGGTCAAGATAGCTTAGCGTAAAACTGATTTTTTTTTTGCGTATAACAGCCATTTGGCATTAAAATAAAATCAGCGTTATATCAAAAAAAGCTCTGATCGAAAAACGGAATAGCTGCTGGGGATTGCTGTGTTCAGCTGTTCGTCATAGTGTAGTGAATTACATTCTTGTAACGTCTATCTCGTTACAACACGTACGATTGTGGATAAGAGAAAGAGTCCTTTCATGGCTGTTTTATTGCCTGTCATAAAGTGAACTATAGACCTCGAAGGCAATTGCAATAACCAGAAGTTCGAATTATGGAGGTTTAAAAAAAAACTACTAAAAATAAAAATAAAAGTACAACATCATCAACCCACAACAGGATCATAAACCATCCATCGATAAATAACATTTCAAAAACTGTATCTTGAGTGTTGGATAATTTTGTACTATCCAGTTTGTTTAGCTTTCGAGTCACGTGAATCGGTTTTTCTTAAAGGTATAAGTTGTTTAAAAAAACGATATTCATTCTTAATGAAGTTGGATGAAATAAATATAAGCTAAAGACAAAATCAATAACTTACTACTGTATATAGCAAAAGCGTTCGATGATGTTTTTTTTTTTAAATAAAAACTAGGTTGTGGTTGAGGTTGTTAAATCGTCAGATGTTTTGACAGTTTTATATAAAATGTAGTACAATACCTCATATACAATAACAATGATACAATGATAATAAATAGTTATATAGCAAATTAATGTGTACTAATAACATATCCATTTATAGGTGAATAAGAATATTACAGGGTTTTTAGTTTCAAAGAAATACTTGAACAACAGGGTGAGGCAAAAGTGCTAAATATCGCGAAAACCATTGGTGGCATAAAAATTCTGATACTATTGCAATGTATAGCAGCCATGTGCTATTCAGTGCATTTGCCGGAAGTGATCTTGAAAGTCATTTTAAAGGCCATTCAACTTTCTTAATATCCATCTATTGTTATTTAGAAAGATCAAGATATTCATGATATAAATGCCAACGCATGAAACAGATCGAAAATCGACTAGTAAAAACGGAAATTATGGGCGAAAGAAGAACAGAATCACATAGAAGCAAACTCAGGGGCAGTTGTATCAACACCTGACAACTGAGAAGCGGAAAAGTTGTGGGAAAACTTTTTAAGCTGATGTGTTTGTCAATGCATCAGTCTAATAGGTGTTTCAACAACTTTTTCACCGTTTTTCTACTAATACATTGTCAGGTAGGCTATGTTTGTTGTGGCTGCTCCTGCTTACTTCCTTGTCATACAGTACTTCTTCTTTTGCCCGTAACTTCAGTTTGTACAGATTCGATATTTGATCTGTTTCGTGCGCGTTGGCATCATTTTGTGACTAATTTCATCTTTCTAAATCTATATGTGGGGTGTGGGATGAATACTAAAAAAGTTAATAATTGGATGACTGAAAATTACATCAAGATCACTTTCAGTAACGTCATTGGATAACCTAGGGCCGATATACATTATAATAGTTCAATCGGAATTATCATAACATTTTCACAATATTTAGCTGTGACCAGACTTTTGTCTCAACGTTCAGATGTTGCAAATCGGTAATGTACTAAGATAATTACACAGTTCCCACTTGAATTCACAAGAATTAAAAACTTATATTAATGTTACTTGAGAATGGTTAATTCTTTAAAGAAAGGATACGTGTTGGATGAGGAAATAAAGCATTGCTCTTAGATTATGTAATATTAGCAACAAAAAAAGTGATATCCAAATGTTATAGTCACCATAGAATTTCCCATAAAAAATAATATATATACAACATTCTACCTACAGACAAGAAAAATTACAATTGTAAACTAAAAGAATAGAATACAAATTAAATTATTCAAAATGTATTATTTCTTTACTTTTGTCGTTCTTGTTGGTATCAATAATAAGAGAAGAACGTTCGGCTTCTTGTTCTTTTGGTCGATCGATACCATTAGCATTCTGAAGATGCAGTCGACAACGCAATTTTTGTGGAATTCCACGTGGACCCCACGCGTTTGGTAATTCGTGTGGCACTTAATTTGTCCAGATTAGCATAAGAGACAACACACTCTGAGAAAAAAAATTGTGCAAAAAAAAAACGAGGGGGGAAAAAGTTGAAAAAAAAAAAAAGGTTAAGATAAAACACTGACTGGAAGGTTAAAAAGTAACAAGAGTGCCTCGCGAAATAAAATCCCTAAACAACAACATCATTCCTGTGCAACAAATCTTTTAACCAATTGAAGTAAAGTAAGAAATAAAAATCTGGTTGAGAAATCTTCTGAAGAAAATGGTGAAAAATCAAAATTCGCGACGTCACGTTACACTGAACCTACGAGCATTTAGAAATTCAAACTTATATTACGAAGCAAGTAAAATTATTACGTCCTGGGGAGAACAATAGGTACATCACCAAGATACAAATACCAAAAATAATACAAGATCATCGTATACAAGTTGAAACAAAAATATCGAATGCAAGTTCAGACTTTATACTTGGTTTTGGTTATATACAGTGGAATCTGGTTATATGATCACTTTGGGACTAATCCTTTTTGATAACAATAAATGACTGATAATATTTAACAATGGATAAAAAACATGAAACAATGTTTTGGGACCGACTGGTTATGATAACAATAGCCGATTAATAACATAGTGTTTATAATAAACGGATTTCACTGTATTATACTTTACTTTAAATTTAGTTTGGGTAAGTTTTCATTAATATCATTGTGTGTTTACATTTTTTGTTTATATGTATACACACACACATACAAAAATGAGATAGAAATTTAATAACAGAAATCTATCTAGAATAAAACTCGGTAGAAGTGAGAGAAAACAACAATCAATAAATATGAAAAAGTCCCTCACAAAAAAAGGGGGGTGTATAAAATAAAGGAAAAGATGCCGCCTGGTGAGAGAAAAACACAACCAGCCAAGTAAACTAAGAACACTGGGGATTTAAGTTTTCAATAAAACCTGAAAATTCAATTTATTTAGCACTAGGTGAGGTCCCGACAACAATTTTTATTAAACAACTGTAGTTGTAACTAAAAAAAAAACCAAAAACTTGTTTATCTAAAATTGTAAACGATTGTACATAGTACACAATGCTAAATCATCGACAAAAAAAAGATTGGATAACTGAAAACTGTACAAATATATAGATGCTCTTCGTTTTAAGCGGGTAATATATTGAACGGTTATACTTGAGAGATTCGCATAAACCGAATTTACGTGTTGAGTCCAATATTTCAACTTTACGCGATTGTTTGAATTCCGAAAGCCTATTTCCTCAACATAACTTAGGAAAAGTAAAAAACTTAAAACGTTTTATTTTACCAGATAAATTTTGTGTACATCTCGCTGACGGTTCGTCTCCCTCCTAAAGGCTTCGTGAGAGAGAAAAGAAATATAAGAAAAACCGAAGTGTGGATGGAGATGGCTAGCAGTTTACCTGTCTCTCTCTCTCACACACTTTCCTATTTTCCTACTGTTCCTTCTTACCTGACAAAGCCTCTAGGAGGGAAGCAAAACGCCGTGGAGACGAAAAGTTAACCCATCACCCAGCCATGAAACATTTTCTTTTAACAACATTTTTACTGGTGATGAATTATTATTATTATTCGGAATGATATTTTTTACTATTTACTGCATTTTAAGAATCACAGTTCCACATTTTAAGTCAAACAAATGAGTAATACATACATTTACTGTAGATATCTGTACCCAAACGTATGACAACACACTGTGGAATAATTGCATTTGGTGGAATTATGTTAACTCAACGATGTTAACTCAAAAAATTAAGAAATTATTTTTAAGAAAAAAAAGGCAAAAATTTCTGGCACCTTCAAATTTAAGATTAAACGAAATTCCTGTCAACTGTATATTTATAGAAGCAAATGAACAGGTGTTTAGCAAAAATGTTAACTTTTGTTGACAAACCTCAAGCTACGGTCTAATTTAAATATGCAACGTGGTTATTCCAATGCAATGCCGATTAAAAACCGTGTTATAAATATATTTACGTCATTTTTCGAAAGACCAGCCTCTTTTCCATTGTTTTGGAAGGGAAGCAAGCGAGTGAAAACAACCAAGTAAATGAGAAAGAAATCACAAAAAATTTCAGATTTATAATGGTCGCGTTCCATATTCTTGCTTCAAAAAAGTCCGAAAGTGCAAATTATATGAACCCAATGTCTCTATGCTATAGACTGGTCTAAAAAGATTCAATAGATTTATTTTAAGAAATAACGACGTAAGCGGAATTACGCCGTTTTTCCACCCAACTCCTCAAATGCAACAGTATTACAATACCAGAATCTATAGTTGGCGCAAGAAGAGTTGACCCCCCTTCTTGTACATCCATTAAGAAACACCATAGCCAAGGGTCAACTTTTGTTGCAACGACTTTACCATATCAATAAAATCCTGTATATTGAATTGAAACCCTGCTCATTGCACAAATGAATACATTCTTATTCTTCTTCGAAGGACATTAAGACACACACTTGGAAGTTTTCGAGTGATCAAATCAAGATTTGAGGAAATCAATTTTTCATAAATTAAAGTTTTGTTCCTAGGCCATAAATTAGGCAAATCCAAATTAACTTTTGAAAGGTGTAACTCACCATTACTACGTTTAGCTTCAGTGCCATTTTAATGCTGAACGTGTTGACGAACTGCAGCAGCCTTTGGGAGCAATATTGGACCATATTGCATGTTGGATGTGCTGAAGGGGATTGTAAATCAAGATGCACACTGCTCCGTGGCCATGTCACGTCGTGAAATGATTGAATTACCAACCAAGGAAACTTCACTCTCACTGGGGAGACAAAGAATCGGACCAGCTTTCCAAAATGCCTCCATTGTTCTTATAGATCTGTACATATACAAAGACGAAAAAATGAATAAACAAAAAAATAACTAGACAATATTATTGATATTACGAAAAGAAAACTGTATTCATCTAACTTCATTGTTTGTTTTTGTTTCAAAATTTCTCATTAGCGTTGAAGAAAGCTTCCATTTCATGTCAATATTTACATACTGTTATTTTTTAGCTATGTTATGTTGTTATGGTATGCATGTATTGTATATTGCAAAAAACAAACAACCAAACAAGCTGAAATTTGGATTACAGTAATGTGTAACTCGATGACGTTAGTGATGCATAGACACATTATATGATATCATTGACAGACCACATGACAGATAACCAATTATATGCGGTTTTTACCTCATTAAGTTGAACATGTAAATTTACAGTACAATTATAGTTTAACCACTAAACTTGATGATGCATAATTCGTAATAACTAATGATAAAGTGCAATCCGGTTATTGTCATCACTTTGAGACCAGTGCTTTTTGATAACAATGGCCGGCTGATGACACTAAACAGTGGATATAAAATATTAAAATATTTTGGAACCGACTGATAATGATAACCATTGATAATATTATCCGTGATTTGAATAACCGGATTCAACTGTATATAATGATGTATCCTTCATAAGTCAAATATAAATCTCAGTGTCATTAAGATGCTATTTAGTGCCTGGTAAAGTTATGTTATTTCTATACAACTTACTGTTTTAATATAAGAATTTAGTTCGTAAAAACTAGTTCATTACAACATCAAGTATCGGTAAATAGTGTTTATGGAGTTGTTATAAACGATATTTTAAAGATAAAAATTCAGTACGCAAGTAAATGTTTGTGACGTCACCTAATCCCATCGGGCACTAAACAGCATTTTATTTTTAGCTATAGTTAACTTGACACTAGTGGTATTTTTAGACACTTTTTAATGAAATTACGATATTAACCTATGCATTTTATTTATCTACGTCACGTCAAGCTTTACATATATCATAAATAATATTAAAATCTCGAATAAGTATATATAATTATATATAAAAACATTCACGCCAAAGCAGCCGAAAGCAACATTTGCATTGCTAAACACATCACGTCGCGATTACACAATCAATAATACACAGTTAATATAAAGCTCCAAAATAAATATATATATTATATATACCACCAATTACCTATTTTCCATTTAGGTACTCAATTCTCACGTTATTCCCCTGAATGGAATCATTTATTTAAACGCCATCGAAATGGTTTATTAACGCCACTCATTTGAGAGTTCATTGTTCTTCTCCTTCGTTTGTATTTGAAAGTCGGCGCCGCCGCATCGCCCTCATTGGTCGAAATCATCATCCGAAATGACAAACTTCAAAATGAACATTTTTAACTAGCTAATCCACGTCAACGCGAATAATAAATTGTTTTCTTAATTAGATTTTAAAGATAGATTGAATCAAAAAATGTTGGAACTGTATTCAAATTTCGACCATTCACGAGCGAGAACGGTCTTCACTGCCATCAGATTGAAGCGTGACAAGAAGACGACGTTCAGTCGTAGGGGAAAGTTCGGAGAGTGAAGTGGTTGGTGGAGAGCGTGCGGCTTGCACGAAATTGAGTTTCGTGCCGCGCTCAATGTGTTTAAGCTCTATACGGTGTACCCCCGGTGGAAATTTAGTGCGAGCAGCTTGGAATGGTGGTATTCGTCGCTGGAAAAACGACCAACATTTTGCAGGTAAAAAAACACACCCCTTTAATAATCATTTTTCGTGTCTGCTCCCCAAACAAATTGGCTACTTCTTCGTCCCCTTTGACTGGGCGGATTCCACACTTTGGGGCTCCCGGCAACGACCGACTCACACACACGAGCCAAACAACGTAGTACTACACGCTATTTAGATATACAGTATATCCACATAAACTTTGTATTATCCTCTAAAGTTAACCAGTGTGTGTATTATTGAACTGTGTGTATGTTTAATACGAAAGTAAATTTTGTTTTGTCGAGGTGGGTGGGTTAGAAAGGTATTGATTAGTGAACCAAATTTGAAATAATTCTAAATAGAATGAGTTACAAAATGCTCTTACAGTAGAACGTGCAGTGCACACCTTGTATTGCATACCTTGCATTGCGTATATTAATATATTAATGCCAACACGTTTTGATACTGCGTGTATATTTCGTAAGTTTCAAAGCTTACATAAATACACATACAAAAAATTATGTACATGCATGCATACATACATACATACATAGTGCATTTAGAATGTGCAGTGTACACGTTACTTTACATGCAATGTGTGCAGTATATTAATTTTTCAGTGTTGATTACTGTTTGTAAACAGTATAACTATATAAACATAGTTTTCGTAGCAAAGTATTATTTCTCTTTCGTACGAAAAAGAAATAATAGTTATTACTGTACAGTGCACGTGTTACATTGTGTATATAAGTACAGTATATCAGTGATATCAGGTTTCGATGTTGATTACTGTTTAATAATTCAAAATAAATAAATAAATAAATAATACTGTTATTCATAACAAAATGTACTTCAATTTTACAATTCTCCGCCCTGAATATCATAACTAAAATTGTACTTGATAACGAATAGTTGTGGTATAATCGGTATAATATAATCTTGTAGTATAAAAATATAGTATAAAAAGAGTGCAGTGCACATGTTATATTGCATACATTGTATCTATTAATACGAATAATACCAATATGAATGGAAATGAAAGTTGATTGTTTTGTACGGTTATCGTTGTACGTTAGTGTCAAAGTATACATTAGCATAATAGTTATCACTATATTTGGATGACAAATGGTTTGATGACAATACAGTATTTTTTTATCGTTTATCTATTTGTATGTTTTCCTAAACCTGTGTTTTTCAATTGTATAGACACCAAAATACAAAAATGTTAACACTTATATGGCACTTATATTGGTTCACAGTGACAAATAAATGCTATCATTTTTTTAAACACCCTGTAGAATTTAACCATTTGACTAGATTCACCAACAACTAAACTAAACGTGATATTGAAGCAAAATCATTACAAAAATACTATATGTATTGAAATGGTTAATGAAAAACTATTTGCTACTAACAGAGTAGTACATATTTAATGTACAAATAACACGTATAATAGGTTGCAATCGGTTTTACGTTTAATAGGCAGTGGTTAATTAGTGTTGTTGACGGTTTAAGAACCATTAAAATTTCGAACAGTTTTATGGTATTTTAACCGTTACAATTTATGGTTTTGTTTTAATTACGTTGTTTTATTTTAATGATATTTTTAATGTTTAATATTGGAGATGTTCTTGTGTTTCGAAGATTTTGAAATGAAAATGGTGTATAACTAAGTTTCAGTTCAACTTTAAAGCATTAAAACAGCTGGTCTTCGAATTTACACGGAATCAATGGAGTTGATATATATACATATATACAGTATAATCTATCAAACTGGAATAAATGTGACTTTATTTAGAACTCATAAATTGTTAATTAAAGAATACATTTTTTTATGTATAAGCTTTGTCTGATTTTATACTAAGAATAATTCTATTAAATTATATAGTTATGAATTTATATATGGTTTCTATGAGACCTGTATGGTTTCTTTTAACTTCATTAAAATTGCTGTAGTTTCTTTGAATCTTGTCGTTTATATTTTTAAATTGAAATGCTCATTGTTTTTGTATTTTATTAAAATGGTCTTAAACATGTTTTATTGTCAAGAATATTTTTATTGAAACTTCGTTCGGTTCTACATTTTTCATATTAAATATAGTTATTTCTGAAACTCTGTATGGTTTCATTTTAATCCATTTAAATATCCCTAGTTTTCTTTACTCACTAAATAATTTTGTAAAATTAAATTAAGAATTTATATTTTTCCAAAAATTATTTTTACAGGTAAAAAATAATAAAAAAATAGTATATTTTTAGAGCCCCTAACTACGTGAAGTTGTTAATTCATAACCATTTTGCCATGTATAGTTTAAAAACGATATTCGACGGTATTTCAGAAGCATAGTTCGGTGGTGCTCAAAATTTAACAACCGGATATCGACAGCTATCAACCTAACAAATTATTATGTTAGATGAGTTATATAGGCCTATATAATGTTGTGTGACACTAAATCTAGGCTAGAGTATGTATGTGTATA
>JAQIWH010002739.1:0-22973 GCA_034695005.1 Cryptops parisi | reverse complement strand
TGTTATTCTCGACTGTCTTGACTGATGTAACCTTGTGAGGGTTAATCCATGACGAGGGGGGTAGCGCGAACCTAACATCATTACCATGGTTTCATCAATGTAGTCAATGGATTTTAGGGCATTTTTAACTTCAGTGATGATGATTTTGCTGTTTGTGTCTTGTTGCATTTTGAAATTAAGCCCTAGCTTAAGGGACTGAAAATAGGGAGGAATGGTTTGGTTTGAGAAGTTGATAATGTTGTCATGGTTGGAAGGGTTTAGAGTTTTATGGGGCAAATTTTGGGTTAGGGTTTTAAATTTAGAGTTTTGGGTTAGGGTGAAGATATGGCAGCAGCAAGCAGGTATTACTTTTCATAATTATGAAGAATGGGCACGCCAATTGAGAATGGACTTCCCCGATCGAGAGCTGGGATACAAAGAGAAGCAGGCTGTTCTAAGAAAGCAGCAAGGGGCAGATGAATCCACAACAGACTACCTATATCAAAATTGGGGAATCTGTTTACGGTTCAAAATGAGCATCATGGCAAGAGTGCATGATCAACGGGCTGAGAAGCCGACAAACAATGGCGCCGTTGCTTGTCCATAAGTATACCAGCGAATTGGTTGCGGATGCCAATCGACTAGAGTAAGCCACTATGACGAAGATAGAGCAGAAACCAAAAGCCCCAATGCAAACCCCTGCAAATAAGCCGAAGAGTGGTGCAGAAATGAACATGTTTCCGTTGCGGTTCCACAGACCATCAAAAAAAAAACTTGTCCAAATGATTTGAAATGTTTCCGGTGCCAGGAATCCAGGCACATCTCGACAGCCTGTCCTAATGCAAGGAAGGGGGCTGGCGGAAAGCCAGTTACCAAGGTGAAACAAGTTGAAACGGTCACTGTCAAAGCCACTGACGCACCTGCAAGCAAGATAGAAGCTGAACAGACATTTTAAGCTAATGTGACAATCGACAGCATCAACTGCCAAGCAGGAGTTGACACCCAAAGCGAGGTCTGCTTGATCAGCACAACGATGGCCAACCAGATGGGGGTACGAGAACCCAGTTACGAATACTAAATACAAAGATTTAACCAGGATAAACAAACATATCGAAGAAGAAACTGAGTAAGAAGTTCAACTCGGTGAAGTCAAACTGAAAGATGCCCCATTCCATGTAGTTGATGACCACATCATTACCGTGGACGCTTGGATTAGAAAGCCTGTGTTGGGTCACAGCGAAGTCCGAATGACCTCAGACGGAGGAAATTTGAAATTCCAGCCGACCAAGACATTGGTAGATTATAACAACGAGATGACTGCTATCGAACCATCTGAAGATGTGAAGATAATGCGACCCACACAATTGGAAGCAAAGTCATATCAGAAGGTGCCCGCGATGAGCATCAAGCTGGTGAGGGTAAGAAGCCGGTCCCAAACTGAAGAGGCATACTACATGGAAGGAAGTCAAGCACTGGGCATGGAGCCATTGTTCCTGATGGCATCATCGACTTGAACGTAATTGCCAAAGTGCCAGTGGGCAACTTCACACCATATGATATTGCACTACGTCGAGGCCAGAAGATGACAAAGATTTATGAAGCTGACATGGAAGGGTCAATTCAATGTTTCCCAGAAACCCAACAAGGTGAGAAGAGGCAGCTGCAACAGCAAGATTTGAATATTGGTCCGGAAACCAGCCTTAATAAAAAACTACAGTAGTATTGCTTTGCGGTTGAAATGACAGAAGTTGACTGTTACCCACATTTGCAAATGGACATCCAACTAACGACTGACAAGCCTATCAACATACGAAGGTACCCATTCTCTCCAGTCCAACGACAGAAGATTGAACATGCTATTCGTGAACTTGAGGATACTGGGATAATTGAGAAGTCGAGAAGCCCTCACAATAGTCCAATTGTGTACATTACAAAGAAAACTGGAGAAGGACAGATGTGCATAGACTACCGGGTCCTGAACGATTTTACTCAGAAAGATCAATTTCCATGTCTAAGAATGGAAGAAGTCCTCGAGGAAACCCATGAGTGGAGCATCTATTTGGCGTTTGACCTAGCCTCCGGTTACTGTCAAATTGAACTATCTCCCGATGCTAGAGAAAAAAACAGCGTTTTCGACAATGGAAAACAAGTGAAATTTTTTGAGAATGCCATTTGGATTAGTGAACACCCTATTTGTATTCAACCAAATGATGGAAGAAGTATTAGGACAACTCCCACAAAATATATTACGATGATGCATGGATGACATTTTGACTGAAGCTATTACAGAAGATGCGAGTCATCCTTGAAGAAACCAGAAAAGCATGTCTGACCCTCAAGGTTAGTAAGTGCTACTTTGCACAGATGGAAGTGGAATTCCTAGGATTACGTATGACGAAACAAGGACTACGACCAGGATGTGAAAAGACGAATGCAATCGACAGATTTCCAACACCTACCAATGCAAGAGAGGTGAGAAGCTTTTTGGGATTGTGTAGATATTTCCGTCGTTTGACATGTGAGGACATATCAAAAGAGGACTGTGAAGTTAGCAAGTTGAAGAAGGTGAGTGAAAAGTGAATTTTGCTACTCAGCAGTCTACAGCATTCTTGATAAAATAGGTGTCCTCAACAGATTTTGTGTTAGACTAAATTTTCTAATGGCTGTATGTACTATATATGTTAATTGACTGTTTTTTACTGAAATATATTATTTCAGTTTTTATTAAAAGCCATTTTTATTTGAAAATTGTAATGTTACATTTTTTGAACATGTTTCGGAAGATTTACTTCCTTCTTCAGCTTGGAGTGAATGAGGGGTGAAGAAGATGAAGGAGTGTGGGAAGACATAAGGGAGTAAACGGAAAAACTGGGATTGTTTTTGTGGTGTCAATTGGTTTGTGGGTGAAGGCCAGGGTTTATGGTGGGCCAGATGTTTTCTTTTGGCTTCAGGACAGTGGTCGTTGTATTCCTCCATAATTGGTTTCCAAATATCAGGGATTTCAATAGAATTATTATACCGGGTGTTTATAAAGTCCTTGTGCAACTTCAAACTTAAATAGCTTTTGACCAAGAGATGATAAATAAACTATTTAAAGTGCATTAAGAAGCTAATTTTATTAAATTGAAATTTGGAATGAAGCAATACTATAGAATTAATATTCCACATAGCCGCCATTTTTTTCGATGCATTGCTGTCTCATTTCCATAAAAACATTTTCCAATTGCAGTTCGTTAATTTCTCGAATGGCAAGTTCGACTCTACCCTTCAAATAGACTCTGTTATTTTCAAAATTTCAAACCAAAGATAAATTTTGAAGAACAAACTTCTTAATGCACTTTAAATAGTTTATTTATCATCTCTTGATCAAAAGTTATTTAAGTTTGAAGTTGCACAAGGACTTTGTGAACACCCGGTATTATTCACTCTCGTGAAATAAATGGCCATAAGTTCATATTTACTCATCAATGTCAATTTTCTTTAAAAAATAGATTTCCCATTAACATTTTCTCTTATACAATTATGTATTAACCACGTGAATTGTTTTAGTTTGCTATGAGTTCCTGTTAGTTTTTCTTGCCACTTAACTTTCCATTGCAATTCCACGGGAAATCATTCCAACAATCTATTTGATCCCAGTACTGTACTGCATTATTTTAAATTAATTTGTTTGGATAAGTTTTCCTGAAAGATTTCAATAGCTAGTTAGACTTACATTTTTTAAATCATTATTTGTACGGTATCGTTCTCCAAACACTATTATTGTGATTTGGCTTCCATCACTCCAGGTGCAAAATCCAGGTTTATGACTGGATAATATTGATCTACATCCACTACAAAAAAAAAGTAGGACAAGGTCATTTGGTCAATAAAAAGAATTCCCCGACTCCATTTATCTGCCAGACATCTTCAATCCATACTTTTCAATAACTCTTTTATTGGTTTCAACTCAACAAATCTAGTCATAGTATTCAATTCAGCACTACCCTTCCTGTGGCTGCTTAAACTTCAAATCTATATATTAATTCAAAAATCATTTTTATTTAAATTAATTAATCATTTATGTAAGTTGCGAGCTATCTATAGTCGATATCATCTGTGTAAAGATACAGCAATTATAGTTATCACATACACAGGTAGTAAGTTATTTAACTTGCGCACCGGACTGACATACGTTTGTCATATGGCACATGGGAATTTAATTAGAAAATCATATAATGATGATGAGGTGAAGGTGATAGTGATGCGTTAGAATTTTATTAAGCGAGAGGAAACGGAAGAACCCCAGTAAAACCTGCGCTCATGGTGTCAGACCCTAAAATCACATTACATGAGTTTATAATTATATACAGTCTCCCAAAAAGTGTATTGAATTATTATACGGCATATAAGGCATTATACGGTTGAGTTTTTGTAATTTGTAATATTTGGTTCTTTCTGGATTGAGTAAATAAATAAATGATAATAATATACCATATTTAATACTCTGCGATTTATAATTTAAACAACATTCTGAGATTTATAATTTAAACAACATTCTGAGATTTATAATTTAAACAACATTCTGAGATTTATAATTTATTCTAAGTCGCAAGTGCTTGCTGGCGGCCATTACACACACAGGATGTCCCACTGGTTGTAGAAAACAAAGTCAAAAACAAGATAAACGAAGAGGAGTCAAAAGAAGACGTCCACATTTTTTTTTCACTTGTTTTCCTTGTATTTTTCCCCATCTTGACTTTGACTTTTGACTTTGTTTCCTTTGACTTATATTTCTACAAGCTTATGTACACATACAGTTTTACCTTTAGATAGTATATAATTGTAGATAGATACAATCTATATTATATTGGAATTTTGTTAAAATTCCATAAGTTGAAAATTAAATTTAAAGAGAAATGATACTGATTAGATAATATTTCACTGCAATATCAAGTTAGTCGTCTTTTTTTATTAATATGACCAAATTCCTCAGCAATTCATAAAATCATTAAGGGAATGCTTTTGCTATTTTTGCCCAACTGCTCGTTAAAGGTCATTAATGAAAAAGAAAAGTATTTTAAATCACAGCTATTGATTTTGTGTACAGGAACAATAATAAAGCACCAAAGCAATACAAAATTTAAATTAAAAAAAAACGAGAAAAAACGAACAATTTACGTCTTTCTGACCCAATCAAAAGAGCACTGCTTCCCCTTTCTTTTTCCCAAGAGAACTTTTTAAATTCATTCTGTACAAATATTGTAGGAATATAAAGAACGTCATTAACATCAAGCCGTTGGAAACATTGTTATCTATCTCATTTATCACTTTTGTTTCAAAAGCAAAGTCGAAATTGAACTACTAAATCTTGATTGTTTCAGGAGTCGTTGATTCATTTAACTTTCTTAGTAAGTTTACGAACACAGATAAACTGTGAAAACAACTAGTTAACGAAAGTTAACGAAATATGTTTCAATTCCATGTGTAAAAACACTGTATCTAATACAAAGGCAGTTAGTGGGATCTTTTTGAACAAAATCTTTTTGTGTGACGATCGGTATATTATTTACATCAGACTCAATCTTTTCTCAATTCGATGCTACATCCATGTAACATAAAAAAAAAGTTATACTTTTTTTTATTTGCATTACTCTTTTGGTGTGTGCTGAAGCTGCATGTGATGATGACTAAGTCTTAAATGACAACATATGACTAGAAAAGCAGTTTCTGAAGTAGCCTCTTACTCGTACATTACAGAATTACATCACACTTGAGTTATTCGGATACTTACTCTATATTTACAAGTGCAGCAGTTGCCTCAAGGACTACTAAACAGCACATTATAGATCTAAACTACTGTATTGTTAACCTGTTGTAAATTTATATTGCAATGAATCTTGCTCTGAGCACCAAGTTTTTGTGCTTGAAGTGCTATGAAAGTTCAAAATGTAAGTCAAAACAGCAGTAATGGGGTTATTTTTACACAACTATTTTGTACATTTATTATGCACATTTAAAATAAAATATATTTATTAACGTAATATTCTGTTTTTGTTTGTTTTTTTAGTTCAAAATATATGTACTCAAAATCAAATTTAATAAATTCTTAATCAAACTTGTTGTAAAAATGCAGTATATTTTTGTCATGTTTGAATATAGCAAATTTTTGTTTGTTTTGGTATTGAGTTAGTTTTTCTGATCAAATCAATTCTTTAATGCAAATACTAAATCTCTATTATTGATAAACAATAAAAATGTTTTATAGTTTTTCCTTGTAAGTATCCATTATCAAGTTTTAGAGATGTATTGGCATAATGTCCTGTCTTCAAATCACTAACAAACACAGCACAAGATTGTTAATTTGTAAGATTAGTAGGTCAGACAACATTGAATTTTCCAATCGCCGTTAAACTATAACAGGTTGCATTTATTTAAAAAAATAAAAATAAAATAACAAAACAAAACAAAACAAACCAAACAATTGCGTTTCTATGTGAATAGATTCAAAACACATACATAAACATGAGATAATTTTCCAGATCAATCGTTGGTGTAGCATTTTACCACAGCAATGTGTACTTAAAACTCACTTTTATGTGAGCGACCTCCAAACAGTAATAGTGTAGTACTTAAAAAGCCAGCTTGCAAAAACTCAACTTTTACAACTTGGCTTCATATACGAAAAACAATTCGAAAAGTTGCTGAATTACGAAATAGTTTGTTGCAGACAAAACAAAAAATACAGAGCAGCGTTAGTATATTTTGCTCAGTCCCATTCGTGATAATAACGACTAGAAAATTAATAGGGAATGAACGACATCTCACCACGCATGCGTCTTGTGGTTAAATTGCCCCGCCCAAATCGACCGGGCCAAAAAAAGCAAGAAAAAAGTGACATTCAGAACAATTATTGCTGTACACAAACGCACACCATGACATATCCACAGTGTTCGTTACAACACCGTGCTCTTACCCTACGCTAGTACATTCTGTTCGGATACGTGAACAAAATTTTGCGAATTTGTGTTTCTTGAAAGCGAGACAACCGAAACGCACGTGTAATGTGTCAGTGTGCAAAGGATCGTGAAATGTTGCATGAGAATGTGTCAATTCACCATGCAACATCATCGTGACTAAGATTTGCTAATCAATACAACATCGCGAGCAAAATGTCATCGAAAAGTTTGATGCTTAAGTGTGGCTGGACAATTCTTCGCATTATTACGTAACATGGTGCCGCTTTATTGTAAGCAAAAATCATTTTCCAATTGAAATTTTGGAAATCGAAACTCAGTGGGCCAACTGATCCTAATTGATGCACTGGTAGTAGTGTTTAAAATTACGAACAATATGATATCATATTTTGTTGTTTGGCATGTGAAATTCTTTTTATTAACGTTGTAATCTAGCATCGACTTATTTTAGCAAATAGCATGCATTTTCATATGACACAACACATGCATGTGTCAAGAAATGTTTTTAGTAAATAGTTTTTTTTTTTGTAATATTGGTTTAAATTGTTGAACACGTTTGAATTCTGTTTTATATGAAATATTTATATATTTATTTGTAAATATAATTCTGAATATTGAATATATATATTTTGCATTCTTACATCTTTGGTTCCACGTCAATTTTTCTTCTTCCTGTTTTCACTGCCATACCCATATTGTATTTGCTTAAATCCTCACATTAGTATACAATGATTTGCAATGTTTTGTTTGATTTGTTGTGTTTGCACATGAGTTTTGCTTTCCGTGTGAGCATTGGCAAACGTTTCTTGGCATCCGAAATCTACAACTATTCGCTATAATTGTCCTCGTGTAAAAGAGAAGGAAAAAAAAAGTTTGGAGACGTAACCGTTTTGCCTTGGACAGAGGGTTGTTGGCGAACGATTCTAAGCGGCTTGCTTTTAGGAAGTCACTTGGCACGAATACTCGAAAGGGTTGAGACGAAACGTTTTAAAACGAAACAAGGTTAAGAAGAGTCCATTGTGTGGATAGAGGCAAATGAATGCATTCCTAGCACCATCCCAAAACAAAGCCAATGCGTTTAATTCTTTTCTTTTTTTCCCATTGTGTTTACGCGAGTCATTTGAGGAAGTGTATTGATGTCGAAAGTTTTTAGTATCACTTGCAAGCAACAATGGGTACTCGTACCGATGGTTTTCATTACCGAACCCACCTCCTCATGGACATGGACCGTTCTGGGGGAGGAGGGGGTTGTGGTGGGACTCATACCCCTTCTTCTTCATCTTCGGCTTTTTGGCTTTCTCCGTCCGAAGGAAGAACCAACAGGAGACGAAGTGTCTCGATGGCTAGAAGAACACCATCGCGTGCAACAAAACACAATTCGGGGGTGTCACCCTCTACAACATCACCACCAAACGTTGACCACCAAGCCCCAGATGGGGCATGTGAAGCTGCCGTGGCTGCCTTTTCTCTGGTTGCTGGACTTTCCTCTGGTAAAGAAGTTAGTGACCCAAGGAAGGAACAGCGTAGCATCGAGTTGCCCAACATTCGTTTGAGTCCACCTTCTTCACCCAGGTCGCAACCGGAAGCTACTTCCGGTCATGATTGTTTTATCATCCCCACCCACCACGTGGACCGATTCATGCCTATAGTACGTACTATGGGGTTGTACACTGGGTTCAGTAATATTATTTTTATTGAAAAAAATTTTTTATTTGCGTTAATAAACTGGTAACATTGTTTTGCACGCAGAATAACTAAGCTTACTGCTTATAATTAGTAAAATAGTATGAACCATGCGTGTCCGGACATGGGTTCATTAAGAAAAGTTCCAGAAAATTGTGTCACGTGACACAGACGCCCGAATAGTGGTGGGATTGCAAGGTTTGCTACCCGCCCACACGTGTGTATTGCGTGGAGCTCACCACAGACAACTTTTCGGGAGTCTGTATCATATACAGTACTAGGTTTCTTTCAAAACTTTTTCGCATGGGAAAAATTGTTCCTTTCGGAATTATCACCCCCCTAGACGCCCCAGAAGTTTGTAATATGAACTCTGAAACACCCTGTATTATCACAACACTATACCGTTAAAATATCTATAGTACATACAATACTGTATTTATAGCGTAGTCTTACATCAAAAGAATTTTTTATTCTGTAGTTGCTAAACTTTTTCCCATTTAAGTTAGTGGGGGTATACATTTCACTGTATTTTACTGTAGTCAAATCGCCCGTTTAAAATGGGCCGTTTTGATACTTTTTTAAAGCGTGTTTATTACAAATACAGGTATTCATAATTTCAATTCATACTTGCTCTTGCTCTTTCATTGCTTTTTCACTCGTTTTGTTTTTCTTACCTTTAATTCACAAAGTGGTTTATTTTATTCATCAAAATCGTACAATATTAGTCAATTCACCCTTCTACACGAAAAAAAAGGTTGTTAAACATATTTGAATAGCTATTGCAAGTTCACAATGAATCTCACATTAACTTGAATTAAAATCCCATTACAAACCACCTGTAAGCAACACAAACAAAATGGGTTCAATTAAATTATGAAATTAGAACAAATTTATTAACTTAATACGATATCTTTGATAACCTATGAAGGATGAGCTTCCTTAGCTAGGCTTTCCATAGCATATCTACGTAAAAGTCTTATGAGTCAGCTATTTTGTAGTTATTTAACATAGGTGATCCACAAACAACAACAAAATTGCAAATTCTTAATTTTATATTTTTTACAGTATAACGCGAGGTGTGTTTGTTTGTTTGTTCGCTATAGATCTTATATATTTAATTCATTAACTCGAAATTTGGTATTTCATTCCCAATTAAGATTTCAGTTACTGTCAATATTGAAATTATTATCACAGTAGGAAGCGGACAAAACCGTTCTTTGTGAATCCTCTGTCCCAGAATCCGTGAGTTTTTATTTTGTTTGCATTGACATTATTAAGAAGGAGGTTGTCAAGAATAAATTATGAATTAAGAAAGACGTTTATTGTTCACACTCGCATTATTATGATTATGTATTTGTGAGCATTAACAATAGATATAATAAGCTACTACATGCGACAATAATACTTATCCAATGCTGGGAACTTATGTTAGTTGCTAATAAACAGCACCGGCTTTCATGCATGTTGAATAGAACGTTTGTTTGATACATACACATAACACTATACAAAATCCACATTTATATTGTTTGTATGTAATGTGACACATTATAGTAGGGTAGCATAATCAGAAATATTTCCGTAATGTAGTGTAATTCGTATATCATTACATAGAAAAGTGAATTTTGCAGTTGTATGGGCTATTATTTAAAAAAAAAAAGGTCAAACGAATAAATACTGTAAATATTTTAAATGCTCGCATTCGTTTTAATTGTGGTTGAAATTACCAGAGTAGGTTTCAGAACCCACCCTGTAGTAACCTTTCAACGTTGAGCTCAAATTGCTTTTATGTTAATGGCTAAAAATTAATTAAAAGCCGTTTATTTTCATCTCATCATACCTACAAATAAAAACCAAATAAACTAACCACCCATCACCTACCAATGAATAAAATTTCCATTATTGGAATAAGTTCCACTGTTTTCCTTATTTAAAACAAAGACTGTCATTCCGCTTAAACTCATAGCAGATCTCCAAAACATAAATTGCGATTCATTTACGGTTTTTTAACACACGATAACGTATTGCAATTTTAACGCAACTTGAATATACGTTTGTATTTATAAGAAAACACTTAGTGTATGGTACTGAACCCAATAAAAAAATTTCAATTTGTTTTGTTTACATTTGATTAGACTAACATACTCACATACTTTAGTCCAAGGGAGAACTTGCATTAAAAACATATGCAGCTTTATAAACGGTTTTAAACGCGATACAAAAAAATGTGTAAATGATTTACACACTTCTCCTACTGTAATATTGAATTGCGTATAAACATTAAGAGTATCAAGTGTTTACAACCAACAAAAGAACTATCGAATTCTTTTTTAAGTAGCATGAGTCTGGTTTCCATTTTTATCTCAGCACATGTCAATTTTTGGATTTGGTCCTTCAACAAAATCTAAATAAAGTTAATAATAATTCATACTTTTTCAGCCAAATGTAAGTATTTCAGTGTCATGAACACACTTCGTTATGTAAGAATTATAAGCAACTAATTTGGCTTAAAGTGTCACAAGAGACGATTGATTGATTCAGCACTAACGTGTTTTCAGATTATGTGTAAAGTACTGCATTTGAAATAATGTCAATCCGCATCAGAATAATCACATACAGTATCGACAATATATATAGCTATGCTGTTCAATGAAATGATAATAAAAAAATAAATAAATAAAATAACCTCAATTCGAGACTAAATTCGAAAATATTATGTAAGCTTTCTTTCTCTTCATGACCTTATTGGTTTATTTTCTGCCGAACATGTCAAACATTGCCTGGGCCAAGTTAATTTTTTCCCAATGTTTCCTTCTTTAGAGGTGACAATTTAAGATTTTTAAGGACGTGCATGTATTTAAAAACAAACTAAACAATCACTAAGTTTACAACATAGAACTAAATGCTGCTGCTAGTATTTAAGCTGTATAATATTACTAGGTAGCAGTTGTTTATATTTACGTTTTTGGTTTGTTTGTGTTTTTTTATTTTTGCTTATATTTTTGTTTGTAAGCAATGTAACAATAATTGCTAGGTTGTGTTGTCAGGTTGGTTGCTGCTAAGCTTTGTATCCTTTGTGAGTTCTGTGTTGACAGTTTACACGTTGTTCTGGGTACCATACATGAATTCAAACAATAACACTGATACAAAACCAACATTCAGTCTAACTAAACCCAATTAGTAGGTGACAAGTCCTGCGAATTTCCTGTTAAAATCTTTGAATAAGTAAAATACAAGTACTAGGTAAGCTATTTGTTAATTGTAATTGTTATTTGTAAGCTGTTCTTTTGTTACTCTTTGGTTTTTTCATACAGGGTTTTAATAAAGTCAGTATCTATTTGGCAAAATGAGCCAATTTCAAATAAATGTTCTATAATAAGATTATACGTCCATCTATTTGTATACATATACCTAGAATACCTCCATAGCTTAAACTTTTAACGTAACATATTATGTGTTCCATCCGTGTCATTTACAAACCCTAATTCAGGTAGCTACATTGTGAAACACACCAAAAATAATTTGGGTTGTTTTTAAAATTAATAACGAAGTATAAAAGGTGGTACGGTAACACAATTTAAACGCCTATATTTTGTAAATAAATACTATATAATAATGTATTTTGTATCTCGCCTTATTTGGCCAAATTGAATGACTTTAGGGACATCGCATATTTTGTGTGTAAGCAGTTATTACTATACTAGATTCTGTTGTATGTCTCTCTGAGTTCTGTAATGACATGGTCTGGGTGGGTCAGATGTTATACATAAATTAAAAAATGTAACATTGATACAACAGAATCAACGTTGTTTAATCAGCCCACGAATTGAGTGTCATGTCCTACGAATTATAGGTGTTTATTATTTATTATTTAATATCATATGTATATTTGTTTATTATTTATTAATTAATATCATATGTATATTTCATATGCCATTGTAATACTATTGAATTTAAAAGGTGGTAATTTGACTGAAACCAGATTAATTAATACGTAAGGTAACACGTAACGACCATTTCACATAATAATGGTAACTCTGAAACGGATTTCAGTCGTTATACGAGAGATTACTGTATAATACTTTTTTAAAACCGAGCCACTGGGCTAATCACAACCTCAATTTTGACATATTTCAAACAAGTGTTCAACAAGCTCACTTTTTTTTTCTCAAACTGTCACATTGATAACAATATCATGTACTGTCCAGTGTAGTACCTATAACAATATAACGTGCGTCCTGTGTCGCACCTATGAGCATAAAGCGTAGAGCTTAAAACTAAGTTTCATCAATCCACGATGAAGCTTATATTAGTAGGCCTATTGTATATTATTATTTATTGAAAGTATTCCACCAGAAGACAAGCTTACATTAAAAAAATACAATGCAAAGGCTAAATGACAATAAAATAATGAGATAAAACTACAATGCATGAACGCAAGGATAATGTTGAATTAAAAGAAAATAACAATGAATATTGTACGAGGAGCGTCCAAAAAAAGAACCCGGATAGTTATTCTAATCAATTACGGGAGACATAACGTATGAATATGATAGTGACATATGTAATACACTGCTACTAACAGTCAGTTACTTTTCATATAATTTCCGTTCACCACAATGCATTTCCTCCACCCATCAACGAGTCGATTCATTCTGATAACGCATAAATCAACATTGCTAATTCATTTACTCGTGTGAAAGAATCGGTCCACTTCTGTTTTACAATTCCTACTTGCACTGCCATTTGCGATATGCGGACGTATATTATCATGTTGAAGCAACCCTTGTACTCGTAGCAAACAGATCATTGCTTTTAAAGAAAATAACAACAAGAAACAAAACAATGATGAAACTTGTGTTTTTAACATTCCAAATAGTAAAATTTCAAATTAATAGTAAATGGTACTTGGTATTCCTGTGATTGTATTTTGTCAACACTGAAAAATAAAATTGTAAAAATGTTAATGGTGTTGACAAAAAATTCAGTTTCAGTAATAACAGTTTAATTATCTGAAAATTGTTAATAAATAGAAAAATATACCCGTAACTTAGTTGAATTAGTGACTGAGTACTAAACTAAAATATTTAACATGCAAAAAAAAAGTACACGAGAAGCCCATCTCGTTTTGAATCGCGGTTACAGCACAATGACACCGTGGTTGTTAGCTCAATTTCTCTGAAACGCAGCAAATATGTATGTGGACAAACAATTTGCAATATGAGGCACAAAATATAAAACTGGGATTAGTATACTGTATTAAATAAGTGAATTCTTGCCTTCGAAGCTAATACCCATTATGCGAATGATCACATAAACTCAATTCAATTTTGTCACTAGAGACAATTCTCATGTTGCTTCAGTGTACAAGTTTTTTCACACATTTTGGCAGCAACAAACCTGTAGGACTATTACCCCTGTGACACTCTTCATCATTACAGATATTTTCCGCTTGTCTGCCAAGCTGATATCATCATTCGAACACATTTAATCTGGAAACATTTGGATACAAACAGTCTGCTTATGGACTTTTATGAATGCTTGATTTTCTCATTTTAAATACTAATATTATTAAGTATATTATTGTCCAATAGATTGAAACAAAGTTTGTTGTGTTTAACTTTTCAACTTTAGTATCAATGTTGAATGAATGTTCGAACATTAAAACATCCTATGTGTCAATGCCATAGTCAAAATGGCATAATAGACAATAACAAGTTTGTTTTAACTGGACATGTTTCCAATTCGAGCTGGTTTTCACTAGAGAAGTTAGGCCTGAACATTTCTGGTAGAAACAAAAATGTCGAAACAAAACAAAACATACAAACAAATTTTGCGGTGTTTTTCTAACAAAGAAAAACATCCAAAACGTGTAATTGTATCGTTAAACATTTAACACAAACATTAAATATTCATCAATGTGAGTATTGATCGCTTGGTTCCATGCACATCATATACTGTAGTAAGCTATACTTAAAAGTAAGAAGTAAACACTTGTTTATTATTTCCAATAATTACCAATATTGTTTGCTACTTACTTTCAAACCCGTTATTTAAAGTAGGTAATTCATCTCCTTACTGCAAAAGAAATTTGTCGAGGAGTACTACCCTCCCCCCAATCAAGTTTTTCTTATCCAATATTATACCTTTCACCATTTTTTCCAATCGATGTAAACACAATACAAAAACTTGTCAACACTAACAACATATCCAACAAAAAGTGTTATCTGTCACACACATATCTGCACTTCGGTTTGCTCACAATAGTACTGCGCGCAGCAAGATTAAAAGTTTGTATCAAAAAACAAAGTTTTGTTTTATATTTAAGTTACTTGTTTGATATGAAAATGAATACATGTGTCGGAAGATTAATCTTCCTTTTTCACATTGTCATTTAAAACAGTCGAAAACATTTTAGTGGCAGGACCATCTAATATACAAACATACTTTTTACTCCAATTTTTCGATAGCTAAAATACACAATACAAAAAAAAAACAACTACCAAACAAAAAATACCATAAGGACTAGATTTCATCCCGTTCAAAAATTAAGACTAAATCAAAATTGCCATTAAAACACTTGTTCCTAACACTAAATGTGTTTGAACTTCATCATCTTTACCTACATATCGTTTTCATTCTACTTTTTCATCAAAGTCAAAAATCATACGTTCAATAACTGCCCATTTTCAAATTAGCCGTGTGATAAATTAATTGCCAATATTGAACATCAATGTTATTTGTATTGAGTTTATACAGAAGTTAACTGGACGCAAAGATGCATACTGCTTCTATTAATGGTGGGGATCTTAAAAACATCTACATCTGGAACGGTTATTTTTTTCACTTGAAGAAAGTTACGCCACGGCTAAGTAATAAACAAATTGGTTGTTACCAAACCAACAAAAAGCAATTTTCATTAAAATTTTCTTCCACGTAAGGCGTCTGTTTTATACACGTGTATGAGTAGCTGCCGATCAATGGTAACCTATTTTTTGTTTAGCTGTACAATTTTATTTCAGAGCAGCAAGTTTTCATTTATCCATGTGGAGTTTCATATTGCAACATCTGCTTTATGCCCAATAAAATTAATTCAAGAATCTACATCAACAAGCGCATTTTGTTAAGTAAAAAATCTTGTCTCATAGATTTATGCTTACTAAATTTTCATATTGACAGCACTTAACAATTTGAACTGGTCGGATGATGGATAAATAATAAATTCATGTTAATAAAATAAAATTTATATTTAAGTTGAGAATCCTCATTTTTTTGTGCTCAGAATCGGTAACTTTCTTCGACATATGGTTCGAATAATTTATCAGAAAAAAAAAGTAAAATATCATTACAACCACATGGCTGACTTTTTTCCCCTTGTACGTGTGCTGATGTTTTAATGACAATGATTAATCTGTTACACATGTGAGTTCTTACGAAATCTCAACCAAGTTACACGAGTACTCAATCTGAGCAATATTAGTATATAGAATCGATATAAGTCCATGAGCCTGTATCTCCTCACTCAATTCGAAGTTTCACAATGAATGCATGCTTTGTATTGTAAGATATGTGCATCACGAAAAATTAGCCTTGTCAGGTCAAAAAAAAAAGTTAGAAACGATGGTGAAACTAAAAATTCATCGAAGCGATGAATTTGTTTTTTAAATAAATTAAACTTATTTAATTCCATAAAATATCTTTTTTTGAATATTATTAAAACAAGTAATGATACTGAATCACTTAGCCACAGCAACTATTCAATTAAATGAAGGCAAGTTTTTGAACAATGGAAGACAATTTTCAGGGAATGTTGAAAGTTATTGTATATCGTTATATTTTTTTACTTAAAGTCTAGAAATAATATGTGTAAATGTACATTAAAACATGTACCAAACTAATTTTTTATATTGTTTATATTCATGTCAAACAAAATTATAAGGCCAATTATTACATAATTATAACCACGAGAAGTGACAGTTAATCAGTTATATGGATGCAAATTTTTCTAAACCAGTAGTCTCCAACATTTTTGCTGGCGACCAACATTTTTAAACATATGTGCCAATTTTGTAAACACAAAATGTTTAAACTAACATATGTCAGTTTCAGTGGAGTCACTAGGGAGGTGCAGAACGCACCGGGTGACACCATCAGAGATGATACCAAAATGTTTATAAAATGTATGTACAGTGTTTAAGCAAAAATTTAGTATTTTTCATAGAAAATAACTCTACTGTAGTTAATCATAACTACAAAAATATTTTTCATAAGCCCAGTTTAAATCTGTATCAATACACCTACGAGGTTAAAATTTTATTTACTTTACATTCGCATTAGTACAGAGCATATATGCAAGTTAGCTGTGGCTATGTGCATGGTGTTATACTGGAAAGCCTTCAAAAGCTGTAGCTAAGTGCAGTGTTACGTTGGAAAGCCTTCAAAAGCTGTAGCTAAGTGCAGTGTTACGTTGGAAAGCCTTCAAAGGCTGTAGCTAAGTGCAGTGTTACGTTGGAAAGCCTTCAAAAGCTGTAGCTAAGTGCAGTGTTACGTTGGAAAGCCTCCAAAAGCTGTAGCTCAATGCGCTGTGATCGGCAGAAAAGGATTACGTTACCTAAACCTAACCTAACCTGTTCCAGACATCTTCACGTTAAGTTGAAAACCCACATGAAATAGAATGGTGTTTAAATATGATTTATTATTTTAGATGCATGTTTATCCATTGTTAATGAATCTACGACAAAATGTCGCGGTAATAATGTCGTCGACAAAAATGTCGCAACACAAAAATGTCGCAACACAAAAAGTCGCAATTTTTATAATTTTGCGACATTTTGACGTGATACGATTTTGAATCGTAAAAAGCTAATCCGAACTAAACAGGCAATTTCCAGGCACAACAACTGCCCACTTTCAGTTTACATTTGTTATTTAGTATTCAAAAATCAAGATACAGTGAAACACCATTAACTCCTGTTTGTATTTCCGATTAGCATTAACTAACTGACATCGCTTTTTGACAATTGACATCGCTTTTTTTTACTATTTGGTTTCATCACTAAAAACTGTGTCTGAAGATTCTTATTTCATTGATGCTAAAATAATAAGTTGAAACCGTTGAAATAAGTGTCTTTTTAAACAGACCATGTTCACCAACTTATGTTATGCAAATAAGTTGCATGTCAGTTCATGAAACTGTAACGACAATTTCATGTCGTTAATAAGTTTTTTCTAGTCGCTATTATACAGTAGTTATAATGACCCTCTCTTGATGAATATACTGTTAGTAACACTACTTTTAAGTTTTTGGACAAGCTCAGAGTTTATAGTTTGCATATGATAAATATTAAATACAATACGTACCGGTATGTTCACTAACAACATAAGTTAAACAAAGAAAGTAAAGATGAATATTGAAATAGTGTATAGCAACCATGTAAACTCTAATCTGTTTAAGTCGAGGACTTAATGTATTAACCTCCAACTGAAGCAACTAGAACTGAACAAATAAGGAAATAATAGACTTAAGGTAATAATATATGACTTTAGTCACAAATAACATCACCACTGGAAAAAAATATGTTAATATTAAATCCCTTATGCAATCTCCTATATAGTTTTCCAGGTCTGTCTGTGCGTCAATGTACATGTGTACATAATGCTCTTCGTTGTTAGTAAAACTAATAGCTTGCTACCCTAATAATAAAAACACAACATTAAGATGCTGAAATTAACTCATGCTGCTAGGCAACGTGAGTTAAAACTTTCCCGTCATTGTCGATCTGCGAACATCTAACAACTTGCCATTGTTGACGGGCTAATATGTTACAGTCATCAAAATCATATACAGTTTTTAACCATGATTATGTTACTTTCTCGAAGTACTTATCCATAATTTTTTTTCAAGTTCATTGCAGTATGAACATGCCATGATGTTAGTTAAACCAATCGAATAACTTGGCATATCCAATTTTAATCTGTATACCAATTGCTTGTGCAAACAATTGCTTGGCAAAAATAATTGTACCTACAGTATATACTGGTTCTGCAAATCTGCAGCTTAACACATAATCAACCTAAATCAGTCTCATCAGACTGAAATATTTCAATTGGCAATGATAGAAGTTTGTTGGAAATCTTCCAATGACATGACAATACAAATTCAAAGAAAATTGGAAAAGTTTTACTTAATGACCCATACCATAACATCTACCCTACAAACACAATCTTCTTTTTTTTAGGGTTCAAGTAAAGTAATAAATCATATTACAAAAATAATACTTACTTGTAACTTACAACTTTACAACACTTAAAACTTTTTACACTTGAAAGTCTAAGGTTTTTCAAGCCAATGGAAAATAAAGCCACAAGGCAGAAGATCATCTTAAAAAACAGAAGAATAGATGTTCTTGGTATTTATTTTCTATTGCCTTGCAAGATCCATTAAACGCGATAAAAAGTGTTTTAAATGGTTAAAATGTAGAAAAATGAAATGCTATTATTTAGGTCGGTAAGTGTTTAATGTTTGAATAATCGCATATTAAGATACGTCATTAACATACAGTATATGAAGGTCAGATGGGTTTGTTTTTGTTTGTTATACAAAGCCAATACTATGACTGACTAACAAATAAATAATTTAAAATAATGTTTTCCGAAACTAAAACAACAACAACAACGAAAGAGGTCAAACTAAACCAACGTTTTGCCAATTTTGAAGAAACTTTTCCAAGGAAAAAACTCAAAACTACAGCTATAAAAGTATATTTTAAACTTTGGTAACAATTGTTTAATTTTCGGGGATGTGATGAGCGTGAGGGACTGACTATTTGTCTTGAAACTTCCCCATTTTTTTATGTATAAACAGGCATTAAATTTCAATCACTGCCAAGAAGGGCCTTGACCAAAACTCCCAGCTAGAAGTTTCAAAATTTAATGTGTTTTTGTCTAGTTTTATAAAAAAGAAAATACTGCAAACCAAATATTTCGATGTTAATAATTCTTCTCTCTAGTGGAGAGCACTTGGGGTTTAATAGCATGAAGAAGTGCATTAATGAATGCAATAAATATCAAACTCTTATAAAGAAAAAAATTTAAGAATCTGTATAAATGATCTTGAAATTTCATAGTTTATCAGTTTTAAGATTTTTCAAATTATTGTGGATTCAGTTTGAAGTCTGACACCACAGGGGCAGGTTTTCTTGGGGTTCTTCTGTTTTCTCCAGCTTTATAAAACCTATTCCATCATCATTTGAGACCCAAATGACAGTGTACGGCCAAGTCGGTGCCTTCGTTAAAATCCAGCCTACCTTTCCAATTAATTGAATAAAAATTAAACAACAATATCTACACTCCAACTTCAATATAAACATTTCAAGGATTCCATTAAAACAAATTTTAGATATTATGAGACTGAATTGTAAGACTTTGGGAATCATGATACTGAATGATAAATTCCAGTAAAAACAGGTAATTAGCAACTTCCAATCTTGAGACATGAGCCATTCTGGATAAGTAATTTTTCCTTATCGCTATTGGCGATGGTTTAGTTTCACACTTGCTAAACATTCACCTCATTTGTAAATAGCCTGTAATTAATTAATGTTGATTAACACTTGACTCGATAATAACACAAGATTATTTTACAATTATAAAAACAACTAGCATAACCAGATTCTGCTAACTGTCCTACCAAAAAAAATGGTGGCCTATTGGCTTATTAGGTTTGACTGACCGAAATTCTGTACATTTCTGACGGTACTGATGTTTTGGGTTTACTGATTTCTGGATCTGAGATTGTCGACATATAGTGTACAATAAATTGCTCTTTATAAAGAGTAGGTATATGGTGTTTAAGGGGTGCACCAACTGTCATTTGGACCCACAGATTCATATTATGAAGCCATGTTTAAGAATCAGACCAACTGCCAACCTGACAAGTTTAAGAACCAAAAAATGACATATTATCTTAAGTTGATGCAAAGGAACGTTCTTTTATTGGTGTGCTTCAAATATTTTTAATTCAACATTATGCCCCAATTTTTTTAAGATAATATCCCTGACTTTCTTTTAAATAAGAATGCGTGTCAATAATCACGTTTATATTTGTCATACCATGCTTCACTACAAGTAATATTACACTGTAGGTGATGCATTTCGTGATCTATTGCTTGGCCAACATCCGTTGTCTTCAATCGCTTGATCATCAAAATCAGACGACGACCTATTTTTTCCTCATCCTCTAAGCATATGAAGAGCTTATTTCCAAAACGTCTTAACTTCACGTTTGATCATTTTTGAGTTAAAAGACTCTGTAAAACCATCTGTGCATCGCTGGTTCCAAGTATTTTATTTTCAAGACTAAAAAACTCATTATTTCCTACTAAAAAGCACTCTCAAAAACCACGTTTATATGCAAAGTCTTTGGTCAAATGAATAAAAAAAAGTTTCCTGAAAAATTGTATTTCATGGACTTAAGACGTTTTGAAACTAAGCTCTTCATATATTGCTGGATTTGAAACGATTAAACCATGTTCGGGATTGTTTTTCACCGATTGTCCCTTCACTGAAACAATCATTGAGATTATGAACGGCTTCATTGGCAGTGTGACATTTCTCAAAGTAGTAAAGCATGATATGACGAATATGTGAACGTGGTCATTGAACGTATTCTTAAAGGAAGTCAGGATCAGGGATAATGTTCCGTAAAAAAATTGGGGAAAAATGCTAAATGAAAAAGATTTAAAGGGTACTAATAAAAATGGACGTTACTTTTGCATAAACCCAACACTGTAATTTCCTAATTCGGACAATGTGGTGGGCAGAAGACATCTTCTGCGGAGAGGCTCGTAAAGTGGGCATCTACTATAGAACACATTGGACAGATACTAGGGTGTTACACGTGGGGCACCAAAGTGGAAATTCCCCCATGAAGAAAAAATGCATGGAAAAATTGGGTGTGTGCAATTTGCAGACGCTTCAGCATCACCTCTTTTTCCCTAATATCGAAGAAAGAGGTCGTCCATATTCTGACCATGTCTTTTATAGCACAAAGCTGCTTCTTGTTCACCACAGCCCATTCAGCCTGTCAAGCTGAGCGAATCTGATATTTTTGCCAGAGTTGCAGGTCGAGTTTTGCCAGAGTTGCTGATGTAACTTCTGATGCGAAATATGGCTTGCGAAGCCCTGTTACTTGGACGCTGCATCTGCCAGTTCATTACCTGGGGCCGACGTGGCATGGCACCGATACAGACTTGCCCAGTTCCGCAAACGGTGCCCACTTTCAAAAGTTTATTGGATGAAGTCGAGAGCTAATTATTAATTTGGGTAGGTAATCTTACTGCAAAATCTGAAGGTAATCCTAATAAGCTACATTAATGACAAGTATAATATGAGAGATAATGCTATCTGTCCAAACAAACCAAGTAAGATACTATACCTGTAAGTCTTTTTAAGTTTATCCAAAGGTGGACAGTAGTTTAGCCACGGAAAATGCCAATAACCAACCATCTCCTGCATGCATTTCTCACAACCATAAAGTATTGGTTGTAAAAAAACATCAAATGATTAATTTTTTGCTCCCAAAGCAGTTTTAAGAAGATGATGCACAGAATAGTAGTAATTCAGATGTTTTTTCACAAAGTTATGCTATTGGAATTGAAGTTGGAGTTGAAGTTTTGCCAGTTTTTCAGCTAAAGTTTAAAAACTACATTTTATTTTTCTGTCTGTCTGCCTGTTTGTTCGCACAACATAAACAAAAAAGGATTGGCTAATGTGCTAATCTAATATTCCAAAAAGAAACTTTTTGGAGGAGAAAACAGTGAATCCAGTGGACCACAGTGATTGCCTTGTGAGAAACAATGTCTTTACAAGTATGAGACAAGAATTTAACTCAGGTAGGTAGGTTGACTCGAACTAATGTACCACTTGTCTTAGACTATCAAGGTTAATCAAACTACGAGTAAGTTTGTAAACCGAATTTACAACTGAACAGAATGTGTCGATGGTTTAGTGAGTCGTTCATTCATCACTAAAAAGATGTTACACATGCATGGTGTTAGTACAACATGAGAAGGCATTCTGCCTCCAAATTCTGTTACAAACTTCGCCTCTCTCATTTCAAAGTTATTCTGTAAAAGCTATTCTTATCCTTTCGCCTCTCTTCTTTCAAATGATCCACACACACTCTAATTTTTGCTGTCTTATTCTAAAGAGAAAAAACGAGTAGGGGAAGCTCTTGCAGTTTGGGACAATTTTGACGTTAAAATTGTTAACTTTGTTAACTTTGGTAGTATTTGTTACTAACGCTTAATTTTATGCCACAGCATGTCCATAAGTACTTTAAGTGTGTGTCTGTATGTG
>JAQIWH010002738.1:0-22987 GCA_034695005.1 Cryptops parisi | reverse complement strand
GTTCTTGAAGATTGTAACCAGTTGTTCATCTTGTTTTGTTGTGGACTTTCGAGATCTTCCACTTCCCTTGCAATTATTTACAGTATTCATAGTCAGGTAATTATTCCAAACAGTTCAAATTGTGCTTTGGGCTCATCCAATTAATGTTGTCACTCAACTTAGTGTTTTTCGATCCTTTAGAAACCTTATTATTGTTTTTTACGTCATCTGATAACTCACAGTTAGGCGCCATATTACCATGCTATTCAGGTAATTAATAAAGTGATTAGTGTACTGAATGACAAATAATAACACAATATCAAGTTGTATCAGTGAGGTTTGGGCATAAATAATGGTTAAAGTAGCAAAACGTCGAATTATCATAAACTTTTTTCCATCCAAACGCCGTATCAAATACTTTTTTTCCAATATATGGTTATGTTAGAGAAGGACATTTCTAAAATGTATTCATTAATTTGAATTTGCAAATTACCATTTGGTTGTCTAAATAACCAAATGGTAGTAACCTATTTGCCCATTGTTTCAGTTTTTTGGCAAAATCACATGGTCACCACTTACAACAATATGCGAGCAGATTTCATGTCTGTGGTAAAAAATATCAAATTCTTTTTGCCAGAGGTTGTAAGTGTTAAGTAACATTTTTGTCAAAAATAACTTTGAAGCATTTTCGAATATGTTAGGTGCAATTCTACCTTTTTAATGCATAATTTTGAACAAAACAATAATAGGTGCAAAGATAGTGTGTGTGCAAGAAGGTTACAAAGATTAGTGCAAGAAGTGGTGAACTAGTAGCCCATAGACATAGCAAGGCAAGTTGAAATTTTTAAATGCGTTTTCGAAATGTGTAAAAATATTACTTAATACCTTTCACACGACCAGGCCCTTCAATCACTTCGGGTGATTAATATTTCGAAGAATCATTCACCGAGGGATGAAAATATTATACAAGTTTCAGTATTTTTATTGAACAAATTTGTATTTATACATTTTGTTGTAACATGAAAAATGGTAGAAGAATAGTATTAAAATCAGGACGGTTTGTCTTTTGAGATCATTTGGTAAAGTCACGATAAACTTAGAATATCTGTTTCTTAAAAAAAAGAATATTAATCTACTTTGATGTATTATTTGGAACATTATATTCTAATTTAAGTCTACACAACCTTGATGATTGCAAGTCATTCCAACGTTTATTAGGTCAGCTTTATACCTAAATTCCTTTACAACAACAATAATAATAATAAATTCAAGACTTTAGAAGTAAAAATTATTTTTTTTATACCTATATATATCATCGCTCTCACACACGCTTAAAAACTCATGGTTTGTTTGAAAACGTTTTTTTCTGTATAAACAGAACATAACCCACTTCATAAATTATTCATTTTTTTTCGGTAAAAATCCATAAAAACTCGAGGCGTAGTCGAGTTGCAAAAGTCATGTAAAACCTGATGTGAAAATCCCAGTTTTGATTTTTGTTTTTAATAATAATAATAATAATAATAAAAATGATAAAAAGAAACTTCACAATCATTGCGTGGTATGCAGATGTGTCAGAGGGGGCACGTGTTGTAGCCCAGCACCATAGTCATGAACCCGTAGTCGAAAACCAGGTACCATGTTGTAACCCATGGTAGGTGGTGTGGACGGTCCGACCGAAGGTGGCAACGGATAGCTGTTACTGGCTGTTGTTTTCCACGCTCCCAGAGAGTTGTAATCCGGAACTAAAGTGACGGAACTTGGAACGGAAGCACGTGGTGGGATGACAGGTTGTTCGATTAGTGGGGTACAACCGTTTCCGTTGACGTTACCACCATCTTGTTGTTGTCCTCGGTAACCGTTGTTATTAGAAGAAGTGCACTGAGATATTTTGCTTCTTTCGTTGCGACGGTATTTGGCTCTTCGGTTTTGAAACCAAACCTACGTGTGACGAAAAACGACAAAAAAAAGAAAGAGTGAAATGATTTATTGTTTCAAAATAGACGTTGATTTAAGGTGGTGTAAAGGAAGGAAAATGGGAATGAATGGGGTTGAAAGAAATCGCTAGTAGTTTTTCTTTTCCTACGCATCATTAGAAGGAAACGTGTTGTGACATTTTGTTACGGTCGTGTGTCATTCATAATGATTGCAAGCAATTGCTGTATTTTTTTATTAGGTTTGAGAAAATTGGCGTGAAGTTGATGCGTAGGAATGATAAGTGGTGATAATAAAAAGAATCGTTAGGTACTGGTATATAAGCTTATGTACTACTACTACTACACGACTAACTAGAATGTCAGTGATTCAACTACTAGTAGTTGAATTACTTTTACAGCAATTAATGGGTAGTTATAACTACTTTATGTAAAGTGATTACCACTACCTAGTTTGATTACTTTACATAGTAAATTATTATGTAACTACCAATAATGCTAATACATAACTACGGTTCTGTAAATTTTCAGAAATTTTCAATATGGTAGGTAGAAATACTGAAACCAAGAAGGTGCAAAATTTCAGACAAATTGTTTGAAAAGATGATCATTTTGCGAGCATTCCTCCATGTTATATAAAACTAATCAGCCCAAGTTGAAAAAAATATATATCAAAATAACTATTTAATTTAAACATTAAAACTTTTCATACTAGCCAGTTACCACAGTGGAAGTAGTTGAAAAAAGTAGTTACAATTACTCAATTATTTTAAAGTAGAAAAGTAGTTGTAATTACCTTCACTAAATTGTAGTTAACTAGTAGTTAAAATTACTTTATTTAGTAGTTGGTAGTTAAATTACTTTTAAAAATTATTTGGTGCCTATCACTGGTACTAGTTAGTTACATACATAATGTTTTACTAGTGTTGTGTTCGTTTTTTGTTTTTCAATTTTCGGCAAAAACTTGGGTGATTTGTGTTCTTCTCATCTTTCAATATTCGCAAAACGATAGACAAATTAATATAATTCAATTTGTCAGCATTCAAACTTTTCGAAACAAACTCATACTGTACAGAGCAGAGTAGTCTAAATTTCTGAACTTTATACATAATTTTATACAAAATCTACTTTAATGTTTTGCAAGGGTAGGTCGCTCCCTGACAAGCTTTCAATAATGGGGAATAATCAAAAATTAAAAATCGAAAAAATCAAAACTCGAAAAAATGAAAAAATGAAAAAGCTAGAAAATCGGGTTTCATATCCATCATATCCATTATAGATACCCATGCTCATTACTGGACATTTCCATTATGATATTCATATCCATAAGCAATACTGTGCAAAACAAGTGTAACGTTAAGGCCACACTGTACAATCAGTACAATCACTTCGACTTTTTTGTCGATTTTCTCATTTCGAACTTTAATTCTAAATACAGTAATTTTGAATACACAGAAAACTCAAGGATTCAAGAATCCTCGCCTCAACCTGGAACTGAACGCCAGGGATCTCTCATATTATACAACGAGAAACTCGCTCTAACCATATTGGCTTTAAGACTAACCCTTACTATTAGTAGTAAACTTTCGATTGTGAACTTGTCAGTCGTACGATAAGTTTCCCATTCATTTTCGCCGCCCCTCTTCTTTCACCAGTTTTATGAAGGCAACACTGCAGCTTGTTTTGCTACTACTAGCACTCGAGCACAAGTGCCCACTTCTCAAAACGTCACATTAAGAGAGTCGAGTGCATCTTTTATCTTCTCGATTGATCGTGAGAGACCTTTTGTAGGGAAACCGAACCGAACGAGAGAAAAACCTCAGTCTCTACTCTATATCTCGTCGTATCGTATATGTGAGGAAAAGACGACAGCTGCTCGGTTTTCTTTGGTCTCCGAAGCTGGCAGGGAATCTGCCACCACATCCGGGGATATGTTTTTAACCCCGCCCCCTTCCTCCTTTTTCCTAAACAGGCGACAAGGGAGGAGACTAGGACTTTACGAAATCCCGCCCTTGTGTTTTGGTAATTGGAAACGACGGAATGGGATGAAGGACAAAAAAAAATATAATGGGAGAATGACATAAGTTTATAGTGAGACAAGGCTGTTGTTGGCTTTTCTTCACCCCCCTCCCCCTTTTCTTTTTTGTTTATACTAAATGAAATAGAATTTCACCGAGAAAGATTTACCGAGGGAGAAAATGTGACAGCTCACTAGTTACAAGTAATTTTTTAAAAAAAACAACTATTTTTGATAACCTCTTTTACAACCTTGTAATCACTGAAACAAACGCGTGGAAATTATATTTTTGGCTGAAATATGTTAAGTGTTTATTTGGATGGATCGGTTTTTATATTCTCGACAATGAATGGCTGCTCACGTAATGAGGTACACTCTAAATAGGTAGTGAATCATATATAAGAAAAAAACTTTCATCTTTGTGCACAACAATGTGTGATGACTTAAAATGTAGGCGATAACGTCAGCCAACGCACGAAGGGTACGTTTTTCTTCGAAAAGGAAAAACGGACTCTTCGTGTGACAAAAATCTCAAAATTTACTGGACATTGATACGTCTAAATTTGATAAAACAAAATTTTCCACGACCCAAGCCTATGTCCAAACTTTCAGCTCTGTAGGTCATTTTTTAGCTCTTTTTTTATTTTTTGGATACCTAAAAAAGCGCTCAAAGATGTTGAACCATTACAAAATCAAAGTTAAATAAATATAAAAATGATTAAAAAAAAATAATAGGCCTACTTATTGTGTGATTGTGGTATGTCAGCATTGCATTTACTATACTCTGTATGATCAAATGCTAACCTATTCACATTGCTATTCACTATGCAATGTTTGCGTTCACTGTATATTGATGCGTTTGTTGTACTGCACAAACTTACAATTGCAAATAGGCTACACTGTATATTATACTATGGAGTCACCTATAGTTATAAGTTACCTAACTTATAACTCCATGATTTATACTCTACTTGCTAGTTACTAGTCAAATTACTATTACATTTACTCGTGTTATACTTGCAAATGACTTTGTCTACATACTTACTAGTTACTAAAATAGACTTAATAGTTTGTTTTTTATACAGTTTTATGCACAACAATGTTTGTTGATATTTTATTAACTAAACATGGACTTAGAACTACGTTTCAAACACATTACAACATTAAATCTTTTACTTCTTGAACATGCCAAAACACAAAGTATATTATATTGTTTATGAAATCAAAAATTAGTGACATTTAAACATGTTTTACTTTGTACACTGCGTTCACATAATGTTTTTAAAAACATTTTTTGTAAATTATTTTCAGAGAGTACAACTTCACGAACCAAAGCCACTATTACAAAGGGTACGAATCACAAAAAAAATGGCTAAGAGTAGTAGAAGATTCAGTTAGGAACCGAAACATGTCAATGGGTTTATCGACCAACACCTCATCAAAAGGTAGGAATATATTTTTTTATATACTGTTTTTTGTATATAATTTTGTTATACAAAGTATACGATTGTATACTGTACTTATGAACGAGTATATCAATCGTAGTGTTTGCGGTAAAATGAGATTATTTTATTCTTAACTAAATAATAAAAAACAACAACCCCTTTGTCGGCAGTTACGAGCACAGTATACTGTACGTATAGCCTACTGTACTTGGTAGTAAACAATAGTTGAGATGTAACTAGAGTTGCTTTTCGTGGTGTATATGTCACAAACACAGCTTGTCGCGAAATGTTGAGAATGAAGTCGCCATGCTCTTTGGTGCAGAAACGCCCCAGATGCTAAGGTTTCGCGTCTGCGTAGCCATTAAGCTAATTGTCTAATTTCCTACGAAACTGAAACCCAATCTCGACTTGGCGACAAGGGTGAACACGGGGGGATTTTTTCCTTGTCCTTTTCTAGGGATTACTCAGAGATGAGGGGTACTTGCGTTACTTTCCCCCCAACTGATTGGTGATGTTTGTTTATTCGAGTTGTAAACTGCGTTTATTAGCTATACGTTGATTTTTCAACACGATGGAACTTCTTGTTAATTACGAGTCTTCTGGGACAATGTGCCAACTGAATCTTTTAGGACAATTTTTTTTTTGTGTTTAAGATTTACTATGTGTTGGAAAAAACAAAACAGCAAAAAGTGTCAGAGTGTCTTATATTTGGGCATACGCGTAAGTGTGTAGTGCCTAGTAAATTCATGCTAAGCAAACATTTTAAAGAGACACACAATAGACCTACATGTGATACATGTATGATGAATACAAAACATGAATTGGTGATTTTGATGAATATTTGTTTTAGCTCAATACAAGCAGTCCTCGATTCATGCAAGGGGTACCATATTTATCCACGGGAACTTTGTGTAAATTGCAAAAATCGCATACCGGTTTTATTAAAATAATAACCGCCCTCGAATAGTAACCGCAGGAAAAAAAACCTACATTTGCAATAATAACCGCGGTTATTATTAGAATTGAACCGGTATATTGAAATTCCAATGAAGTGGAAAAGCTTCCAGCGTTTAGTCATTTGGTGCACCTTCGCACAAAATTGCATATTAGTAACAGATTCTCACTTATAATGAGTAAGTGGGAACTATTCTACCTCGCGATATTGTATAAAAGAAATTATCGAAGACGTCCTGTATTTATTATAAAAACGTCCAATATTTCACATAAGGCGTTTTAGATATTTCATTTCATATTCGATATTTCATTTATTTCATTCGATATTTCATATCACTGTTTCCATGGAACGCAATAAAACTATTATTTATGACGAACTTGCAGTTTTGTAATACTGTACACGGTGCTCAAGACTTGTGTCAGTCTTAAGCACCTTCAGGTTTACAGGTCCAAAAATTTTATATATAGTTGTGCGACACGACTACTGTCATCTACTGGTGTAAGTTTCTTCAGGTCTTTTTATTTTTTGGTCATGTTTTCTTTGTAAATCCATTTTAACCGGCATCCTCAGACATTTTTTTTCACTTGGTCGTTGTCAACATTTGATGGGTACAAAACAATGCTCGATACATGTAACAGTATCCACCTTGAGACATGGTCTTTCATTCTTGGAGCTAAGTTTCGAAACAATTCGTCTCTGTTGGTGCTTGTGGAAAAAGAAGAAGGGCGCAAGAAGTTTGAGGCTCCTCGAGTTCTTTCTTGGGACGTTGTTGGTGCGCGAAATTTCTCCTCCTCTTCCGCTACTAATTTTAGTGGATGAGATGAAGAAGAAGAGAAGATGTTGTTTGTTGTTGGGGATGCTGGCGCGAGATAAGGCGCGAACCGAAGACGACGGCGCGAAATGCCCGACTTGCTACGACGAGGTCACGACATGATGGCGGCGCCCTTCAAAGCGTGACGTCACTTTCCACTTGTCAGACGCTCGTGACAGGTTCAGGAGCAGGTCGTTGCATGAACACGATTGGATTTCGGCCCAAAACTTACCAAAAAGATTCTTTGACTTTTCACATTCACGCTAACACACATACTCTTTTTCCTCTGTTTCTACAGGATTTTAAAGTTATTGTGTACGATTTTTTGTTGGACAAAGAATCTTGAAAGTTTAGGAACATCAATTGTAAGAATTGATTATTTATTTTTAACAAGAAAAATGTACATGGAAATAAGTGTTCTATCTTTTATGGCGAGTTGCTTTGTCATTTTTGTTAAATTGTTTATTTTTGTGTTTCTGAAACAAACACAGATATGAAACTTTTATTCGCTAATGTCGTCGTATTCATGTCCAGTAATACCAATTGGAAGGAATGGTCTTGGGGGTTTTTAAAAGAAAAATGAACAAGCAGTTCTCTGGGGAAGTTTCTTTATATGGGGATGTTGTTAATATTTAACAAGAAAAACTGCCAGATGCTCGTTATAGGCAAAACAATTTCGCTATGATGTGATTTCATGGGGTGGTACACAAATGACTAAAAGCTCAAGTTTTGCCACTTTATGGGAATTTTATTTATTTATTTTTTTTAAATATTTTGCCCCATAGGGACACAGAGTACAATTATTGATACAAATCAAACAGAATCAGTTGAAATTTCGTTCGATATATGTGATTTTTGATAATTCGATTTATGCGAGATGTTCGCAAGACCATGATCCTCGCATTAATCAAGTGTATCTCTCAATTTTGCTGTGTATATCAATAAACAATTCAAAGAAATGGTCACGAGGATCGTACAGTTTTGTGATATACATTACAGTAAGTCCATTTTTGATAAAACGTTTACTAAATCCATGTTTGATCAACGTTTTTATGCGAAATTTAAGTATGTGTGACTTTAGAGGGAGAGGAGGTAGGGGTACATATAGGAAATGTCAGTTATACCAACCTGAACTCTAGCTTCGCTTAAACTGACCCTTTTGGCAAGATCTTCGCGCACGAACGCATCTGGGTAATGAGTACGGTCAAACACACGTTCCAGAGCTGACAGCTGGTCACTGGTAAAAGTTGTCCGGTTACGTCGAGGTTTTTTTCTCCTTTTTCCTTCACATTCTATGCTATCATCGTCTGTAAACCAAAAAAAAAAATATACAGTTCACACTTACATATTATGCATTGCCAAATTCTTGGTATCTGGAACAGAACTTCAAAGGCATTTCCATAAAGCGAGATAATTTCTAGAAATTGAGTTTTTAGTCTAGAAAGGTCTTGCCATTTGTTTTTATTGCATCATTCGGTATAGTCTTTGATGATGATAATAATACGATTTGAGTTGTTGTGTTTGTTTTTCCCCCCTTGTTGAAGTAAATGTACGAAGTTGAATTCTTTAGGGATCTCGTTTTTCATTTGGGTTTTATCAGCTTCCTCTCTTGTTCTCACTGATAAGGGATAATAAATTAACTTTCACCCCTCGGGTGTGTCTGGAGTATGTAAAGCTAAACGAAAGATTTCAGCATATCTGAAATATTGGAATGTTTGAGTCTTAATAGCTTTTACGAAACGAAGTGTAGATGTTAACAATGGTTCAAAGGTTCTCTTTCGAAGTCC
Source organism: Cryptops parisi (assembly GCA_034695005.1). NCBI lineage: Eukaryota > Metazoa > Arthropoda > Chilopoda > Scolopendromorpha > Cryptopidae > Cryptops > Cryptops parisi. The sequence goes on along the minus strand of JAQIWH010002738.1, from coordinate 14,059 downwards.
AAAAAAGTCGACCGGTTGCAACCTTCTCAATATTCTTCTTGTCTCTTTTATTGCTTGATTTAGATTCAAATACGTTAAGATGGTCAAATTACTATTAAATGAGTAGATTGGTGTTGAACTAGTGTTTGAAAACGTAACGTTTTTAATCAGGAAAAATAGTTTTTTTCAACAAAGGAAGTTCTTGATAGTTTCTTAATGGCGCCGTGACTTATGAACGTTACTGTCAAACGCAAGAGTTGCACAATTTTAGATATAGCAACTCGGGCAATTTGGTAATAATTGTGACGTTAGCTTCTCCCTCAACCACTCGTGACGTGTGGGTTCAGTTTAGGGTCTGACACTGCGGGGGCAGGTTTTCTCGGGGCATTCCCGTTTCCTCCTGCATCATGAAACCCTGTCCCATGTTTATCATCTCCATTTCATCATCATTTCTGTACTTCTGATTTAAATTGAGTCTGAGAGCCAAATGACATAGCTGTTAAAGCCAGTCGGTACCCCAAATAAATACCTCTCCCTCAACCAAACATACATAGCTTCTTACATATTGGCAAGAAACTGACGTCACAATTGTCCACAAATTGTTTCACTTGGCCATGGCATTTGTCACACCAAACATTGACACACCTGTCGTGTGCAGATTTTGTTATTTTAGGAATGCTATGTTAGAAAATTTATTAAAGTATAAAATATGTCTAACTTAATATAGGCTACTAATTCGAACTACTTTTACTTTCGAATGTGAAATTCTTTTTTGACATATTTACGTTTAGATACTATACGCTAAATTAAGTACAAACAGTTCACTATTTATGCGAATTCTTCATATGCGAACATTGTAGCTAACATGCAAACAGAGAAATCTATTCAGCTGCTCGTCATAGGCGAACAAATTCCGCTATAGGGCTTAATGCTATTTGATGCAGTGTGGATTGAACGTTTGATTTTGTTAGTTTATGAGAATTTTTGAGATATGCAACTTTTCGATTTTTGAGAAGTTTATGCAGAACGTAAACTTTGAATCGAAATCGAAAGTCGTTTTATTTTGTGTTTTTATTTTAACGAATTTCACATTTAACTGGATAATTTTACAAAGTGGTGTACAAGTTAATAATGAAAAATAAGGACTTTGTTGTTAATTTCAAGAAATTTATTCGTGACGTGTCGTAGTTATCCATTGATTAAAGTGTCTTTACATTGCGATAACTATGAAACCAGTACTGTACATTAAAAATGCTTTTCAATCTTGCTGTTCATATACTGTCATATTTATTTATTTATTTATTTATTTATTTATTTTATTTTTCTTCATCCCGTTGAGATACAAATTTCAACATGAAAGTAAAGAAAATATATTATCAATGAACCGAATACACTGTGATATAGTCTTCCACAAACGGAAGACTATATACAGATATATACTGTATGTAGTCTAAATACGTAGGCCTAATGCAAAGAATCCATTTTTGATTTCTGCATGTTTCAATTTATGCGAATTAAAACATATGCAATCTTCGAGTAATTTGATACTTCAGTTATTGAGTGATTCTATTTTTGATTTCTGCACGTATCGAGTTATGCGAATTTCGATTTGTGCGAATTCAAATTTCTGCGCTCGTTGAGTAATTGGTTATTTGATTTATGCAAGTTTTGAGTAATTCCATTTTTAATTTCTGCATTTCTTGGTTAATTTATTTTTATATACGATTTTGTATTTTCGCATTGAAGTTGTGCGGTTTCGATTTGTGAAGGACTTATGCGGTTTTGATTTATGTGAAGGACTTATGCGGTTCTAGTTTTATGGTTTGTTTGGTACACTGGACTGTTCAGTATATTTTCGTTAACGACTGAAGCTGACAGTATACGTTCAATCACAAACTCACTCACTCAAAAGTGAAGCTGATATAAAGAGTATAAAAATGTAGAGACGAGTTTTCAAAGTCTTCAGTATTGTAACGTTTGGTTAAAAGTGTGGAGGACGTCTTCACTGAAAAGTCGAGGGGAGGAAAACTGTTGACCTTACGAAACGTGTAAGGGTCTCAATGTTCTTCTTCCGGTTGGTTTTGCCTATTACCCTTATCGGTGAATTCAGTGACCCGAGTGTCGTTAATTATCTTTTAACGGCTTAATTGGTTGGTAGAAGTAGGAGGGAAGATAGTATTAGGGAAAAAAATGAGGGAGCTGGGGGTATCGAAGCCGCAAAAAGTTTTTCGTAATAGTAGCACTGGTAAGGCTCAAAAGATCTTTCTGGACATACATTCACACCCTCCCCTCATTGCCAGAGCCCACAATGATTTATGACCAGTTGAACTGACTTGCAACCGAGGTGTGTTCGGGTTAACGCCAGCCAATTCGCCTCGCCATTTGGAAGGAAATGCCGACATTCGACGCCGAGTAGTGTTTTTATTACGTAATTCTAGTCGTAACTAATGATGGGAATAATGTGCTTCTCTGCCACTTAAAGAGTGTTTGTGTCCTAGGTCTACATAAACTGTTGTGCCAAGTGGGAATACAAGTACAAACCTTTAATTTACGAGCATTCGCTATTACGAACGTCACAATTTATACCTAATATAGATATCTTGTTTTTTTATTTGTATTTTATTGTATTTTACGTTACGTATATACTAAACAATAAACATACATTATAATAAAAAACCTATAAGGTATAAATCCAGTCGATGTCTAGTACAGGGTTTTTAAAGGATTTAATACGACTGCTAACGTATGAAACACGTATCGTAAAAATTCAGGGAGTGCAAAATAAACAATATCAAAGAATCATGTATAACGAACAAAGTCATGGAACGGTACACGTTCCTAAACTGAAAACTGCATGTGTGCATCATAGGAAACATAGCATGTGCGAAAGTTGTTATACACATTTTTTTATTGTTTGATTAATTATGATGTCGTTGTCAATGTGATGTAGTGGGTCAGTTTCAGGGTTGATCATAATAGCGAATACACTGAGTAAAGTAGGTTCTGTTTAAATTCTAAATTTAAATGATATACTCCAGAATAATTGAAGGCTTGCCCGGAATAACGTTGCATGAGTCAATTCATAGTTTTGAGTAAATGGCAAAAGAAGTACCGGGTATTCAACAACGCAATGATTATCATATATATTTTAGTAGGTGAGCAATATCGAAGTGATATACTGTATGCATGTTTTGCCTGTTAGCGTCACTAGCTAGTACGAGGCACTGTTTCCCATAATAATCTCAATTTTGCTTCTTGCAACGTTATTCTGGGCAAGCCTCCAATTATCTCCTTCAATACGTGATTGTAATTTAACTCGCTGAAAATTTTACTCCGCCCGATGTGGGTTTAAAGTAAACCAGAATTATGAGTTGTGAATTTGTTGTATCTAATTGAAGGCTTGCCCGGAATAACGTTGCATGTAACAATTCATAGTTTTGAGTAAATGGCTAAAGAAGTATTCAGCAACACATTGATTGTCATATATTAGGTGCCCAATTTCAAAGTGTATGTTTAAGTAGGTTATGAGTTTGTCTATTGACAGCACTAGCTAGGCTCATATATGAGGCACAGTTTTCCATAATAATCTCAATATTGAGTTTTTGTAACATACAACGTTATTCCGGGCAAGCCTTCAATTGTTGTACATATTGGACAGTAGGGTATCCACGAAGTTTGTTTACAAATAAAAAAAATTATTAGAAATACACTTATTGGGATAATTTGATTAAATGAAACATATTAAGTGATTATCAAACTTTTTAATGACATTACAAGAAATATCATTAAATGTTAAAAACTGAAAAATTTCTTACATAACAATAATAATAAATATCGATTTTTTTCTGCCTACTTCAACATGTGTTGCACGAAGCGCATCAAGATGATATTCAATTTCTAGCCAAGTTCACGAGATAAATGTAATGTAAAGAGGCAGATGTGATGTTAATAAAATCTTTGATAATCACTTTATATATATATACTGTATTACAACAAGTTTTATCAAACCATCAAAATTTTATTTTGAAACTTTTTTTAAAGTATTGTAAATAAGTCTTTGTAAATCGCAACATGTTGATAAACAACTTACGGAAGACAAGTTTAAAATTTGTATTTATTCATTAATTTTTATTCTGTATATATGTAGTATACTAGCTGTATGTCCGTCAATGATGACGGGAAAGCTTTTTTCATTATGCAGTTCATTGTTTTGAATCATGTTGCCTGGCAACATTTGTCTGTACTCATGTTGTTCTAAATCACGTCGCCGATAGTGAGCTAATTTTTTTTCATTCCAGCGTCTAATTGTTAGGATTTTATCCTGTGGATATCCCGTGGATATGGGATAGAATCACGGTGTTTACAACGTGAGTGTAAACACCGATATGTTATCGGTGTTCACACTCACGTTGTTACGGTGAACCCATTTAAAGTGTAACATACACACACAAAAAAGGAATGTGTACAGGGATATATTACTATATTCCTGTACACATATTAAAATTAACACACATTATATGTTTAGTAACACACATTATATTATTAGTACACATTATATTTAGATTGTGTTTTTTTATATTCTATTTAGTATAAGTTTTGTTTGTATTGTCAAATTGTTTTCATGAAGCGCAATAAACTATATATACTATGTGTATGTATATATACTAGTACGGGATTAGTACCAGTGATTAGGTTCGGTTCATACAGGAATTATAATAAACATAGTCTATACTCTATAGCAACCAAAACAAAAAGTATGTTTTATACACAACGAGTGAACAATCTAGCAGGTTACGAAACAGACAAAAACATCTATTTAATACTAACATATCCATCCGTATTCCGATTCTCACATTCTTCAATTTATAGAAGAGAACGAAAATTCTTATAATATATAGAAAAAAATAAATAGATTACGATTTACCAATGGATACACACTGTATTTTTTCTACTTGACATCTTTATGTTGACTTTCAAAATTTCAAAGATATTAATTATACTCTGCTTGGTTTACTACTGTATTGGTCAGTTGGTCAGTAGCACTGCAACGCACAGGGGATCAGCTACTGTGTAAAGGAAGTTGGGGGTGTTGTAAACATTCAGACCGAAGGTCATTTTCAAAGTGTAGGCGTATAGTGAAGGGTTTTTCTTTTCCAGATTTTCACTAGTCCTTAACTCGTTCCAGGGGTCTAGTACACCCATCTTCTCGCGGGTCCTTTTCCTTTGGACGAAATCGATACGGGGCATGTGGGGTCCCGTCTATATGGAGCCAGAGAAAATGTCAAACCAAACTTCCCTATTTTTTTTTTACACTTCTATTACAATCTCCCCAATTTGTTGTATACCTTCGAAATTCTCTGTTATAACTCGAATCAGCATATTTAAGGTGTAGAAATTAATATTATATAGAGTGTCCGAAAAGTTTCCATGGATACGTAATGTGCTTTTCAATATCATTGAATGATATTGACCAAAGAACTATATACACAGAGTGTCACAAAAAATTTCCATACATTTAACACTTTATGCCCATAAAGAAGTTAGCCAATAGAAGTTGCAAGGAAATGCGTAGAAAACATGTATGAAAACTTTTGGGAAACCCTGTGTATTGTTTGTAGAACCTTATAGGCTAACGTTCCTAGGCTAGTTCTAATACGAGCTGTCGAAGAAGAGATTTTTCGAGATGTAATTGGCTGGCTCTCGTTGTTAAATATCTTTTGTTTTGTGTGTTTATATATAGGCTATATACCGGTACTATATTAGTAGACATTTTAGCCAATTTGTGTTTTGGTGCAGGATATGGAAAGAGGATCTTTGTGGTGTTCGGTGATGCATGTCGTTTGGAGTCTGCTTGTTGTCGAGCGAAGAAGGGGAAGTCAATCAAAGTGGTTTCTTTGCCTCTATTTCGGTTTGAAAAACATCCCCAAACAAGCCAATGAATTTTCTAAAAAGCATCACCATCTATTCCGATTGTCGTCGAATAGGACACTTCAAAGCTACTCCGAAAACAAAACACGTGTTGTGTTTTAGAAAATCGTTATCAGCGTTGTACTTAATCACTGTGGGGGGAGTTGAGCGTTTTTTGTAGTTTAATAATAAGCCTACGTGTAACAAGTACATTTAAAAAAAAAAGCTTACTCTTTATATACCCTACTATCATATATAAATATACTGTATGTATATACAAAATGCAAAAAAAAATCCATTTTTGATTTTTACAGTTTTGATTTATGCGAATTACAATTTTTATTTCTTTGTTCTTAATTTCTTGTTATTTTGCTCTTCCCGTGTAATATAGTTGCTTTAGATTTTACTGTATTGTTGTCACCTTGCTCACCTGAGCGCATCAATAAATAAATAAATAAATAAATAAATGTATGCAATCGTTCAGTACCGGTACAGTAACTCGTTATTCAATTTATGCGTGTTTGGAGTAATGTTTGATTTCTGCAAGTTTCGATTTATGCGAATTTTGATTCATGAGAATTTTGATTTATACGAATTAAAATTTATGCATTCTTTGAGTAATTTGGTATTCAATTTATGCGTGTTTTGAGTAATTTGGTATCCAATTTATGCGTGTTTTGAGTAATTTGGTATTCAATTTATGCGTGTTTTGAGTAATTTTATTTTTGATTTCTGCAATTTTAGATTTATTTATTTATATATACAAATATTTTTTTTACATTCGACTTATGCGGTTTTTTTATTGACTATATACTGTTCTCGTTTTATACTTTTATGGTACATTGAACTTTACAATATATTCGCATAAACGATTGCAGATGGCAGTAGACGTTAAATTCCAAAACAAACTCGTTCACAAGTGAAGCTAATCATAAAGATTGTAAAAAGTCATTTGGTACTGCTTAGATGTTTACCATGTTGAATTTAGAATGTTAATTTTTGTTAGTACATAAAACTCGTTCGATTAACTGTTATCGGACATATATACAAAAAAATGTAAAAAAAAAAAATAACATTAAAGATTAAAATTAAATTCATGTCAACAAGATAAGCTCACTCCTGTAACCCAGCTTGAAAAAAGTTCCGCATAAAAAATTTGAATCACAATATTAAATTATTTCTTAAATTGTTATTGACAAAGTAAACGATTAAATTACTTCATAGTTTTCGATTTTGTTTCTGTTGAGGAATGTATCGAATAACCGTTCGATATAAAGCTGGACAATTGCAAATGTAGATCAGTAATGATATCGACGCCAATGACAGGTCAGTCGAGTGCAATTTAATTTGAGTCAATTTTTAAACATAAAGATGAAAGATTAGATATAAAAATCAATGCATATTGCTAGAAAAACGATACGGATTTTTTTCTTCTTCGTTCCATCAGATAAGATATGAAGAACATGACGATAATTTCATCATTCCTAGAATGTTCTAATTCAATGAACACTATACAAGTTAACACACTAGAAAAAATTCCATGATATAAAGTGATCGTATATTCAGTTGTTTAAACTTTTAAATTCATCAACCAATCAGCAATCGAAAACAAAAAGTCACTTTTGGGTTTTATTTATAGTAAGATGTTGTTTTATCCATTGTTTGATGTTATATCAGCCGGTTATTTTTGTTTTTATCAAAAATGACTAGTTTCAAAGTGATCATAATAACCAAATTTCACTGTACTTGCTAAATAATTGCTTTGGAAATTCTAAACAACAGTTACACTTACTTTATGGACGATTTTTATTTTATGGTAAAACGTTGTTGTTAAAACTGTAGAATAGTAGTCTGTGTAGTATACTGTTTGTTAAATCTGTTTCAATTTAATTGTTTTTATTTAATTTAGTAAGTATAAACTTATATTATAGCGTAAGGATTTCGTAAAGAAAGATTTCCCGAGATAGAACTTACCAAAAAAATAAATAAATTCAAAGTGATAAGGTCTGTTTATATAAGATGACGACTATGGTATTAAGTATGTGTTATTTCATCAAATGCCCAGTTACAGTGTCAAAGTGTGAAATTCCTAAATTGATGAAGTGCGAAATCTGTTATTTCATGAAATATTTTGTTAAAGTTTGAAATTTTATGAGATATCTTGTTATAAAGCGTGAAATCAGTCATTTCTTGAAATGGCTACTAATATTTGTAGTTGAAACGTGAAATCAGTTATTTCATAACATATATAGGCCTATCTAGAAAATATCTAGTTCATATACATATTTCTATTTTATAAAAATATCTAGTTTAAAGTGTTAAATTTCATGAGATAATCTAGTTATGAAGCGTGAAATCAGTCATTCCATGAAATAGTTACAGATATCTGTAGTTAAAATGTAAAATAAGTTATGACAAAGTCAATCAGATATTACACTAAAAGTTGAACTAAGTTAAACTAAATGTTGTTATTAGGTGTTATACTTTTAAATGCTCAGTTTTAACTAGGCAGTTCATAAAAAAAATTCATTTCATAGATATATGTATGTATGTAGCTAGTTTTGAACTTGTTTGAACTTATATTATTGTACACATAATAATATAACAAGTCACGACTAAAGTGATCAAAGTTATACTTTTTATTATTATATTAAAACAAGCCTGTATTTGTTGGAAAGGTTTAGTTCTAATCTCAATTCTAAATTAACACGGAACAGGAGTACATTTCAACTGGTTAATAACCAACTTAGAGATCATACACTTAATTAGGCCTATATTCTATCTTTTTGTTGTGTGTCATCTTGCGAGATGAAAACAACACGCAACATTTCATAACATCCATAACATTTAAACAGTGTCAACGTAATTGAAGGACCTGGTGTAAAAAGGGTGTTAAGTAACATTTTTACAATTTCGGGAAAATCGCTTTCAACGATCTGAACTTGCCTCGTCGTCTTAACACTTTTTTGCACCAATTTCTTTGCACCTATTGTTGTTTTGCTCAAAATTATGCGTTAGGAAGGTAGAATTACGCTTCTGTAGGTCATTTTTGACAAAAAAATGTTACTTAACACCCTTTTACACCACACTCTTCAATTATATAATAATCACGATTCTTGATCATTTCTAATGTAAGCCTAAACAAGTATACATTGAAAATGCTTTTTAAGCATACAACCCTACTGTCGTATACAGATATGCTGTATGTACATACATAATTCATTTTTGATTTTTGCATGTTTTGATTTATGCGAATTAAAAACTTATGTAATCTCGGAGTAATTTCGATACCGGTATTCAATTTATGCGTGGTTTGAGTAATTCCATTTGTGATTTATGCAATTTTAGATTTATTTATTTATTTAAATACGCAATGTTTTTTTACATTGGACTTATGCGGTCTTTTTTATTTATACGAAGAACATAATGCGGTTTTCGTTTTATGCGTTTTTTTTTTTTTTGTACATTGGACTATACAGTATATTTTCATGAACGACCGTAGATGACAGTGTACGTTTAATTCCAAGCTCGGTCACTCACAAACTCACAAGTGAAACTAATAGGAAGAGTATAAAATAAAATAATGGGCGTTTTGGTGACCAATTGGGTCGGTTTTTGTTTTTCCGGAACGAAGCTGGTACGAATTAGTTCCAATTAGTTCCACTCATTAGTAGAAAGTTGCCCATTATAAAGGGTGTATTATATATATAAAAGATGCTAAACTCACCATCACTTCGGTCATCAGAGTCTGGCGACACTACTGGACTAGGTTGGCGAAGTAGTAACTCTGTGGATGCAGGATGAGGTGCATGATGAAGCTGATGATGTTGTTGTTGTTGATGTTGATGTTGAGATGATGGTGCATAACCCATGCACGACGCAACGACAGGCATGTCTTCCAATTCCAATAGATGACTGACTCGAAATCGTTTATTGTTCTCCGAACACATACTTTGTTGTTGTTGTTGTTGATGTTGATGTTGATGCTGTTGTTGGAGATATAGGGAACATGTTGATTCTGTTCTGTTGGAAGGCAGCTCGAAGTTCATCATCCAACCGATGCTCACACTCGAGTGAGTGAGTCGAGTTTCAAAAAGTTGGAATACTACCAGAGTATCCAAATAGATTGGTAAAAAAAAAAAGTTGACTTTTGCACGTGCAACTTTTTCTTACTTTTTTGTTGTTTTTGAAATGGGGGTTGGGTATGTGGTGAGGGTTTATTAATGTTTGTTTATGGTGGATAAGAGCGAGTCATTTGTCGATAGGATATGATTCCCGGGAGAAGATGGGGTGCAATAGGTTCGTTCGTAGTCCTTTCGAGGGGTTCTCACTTGGGTGTGGGAGGAGCTTAGGTTTTTATTTATTTATTTATTATTTTTTTTTTGGAGGACTCGTTCACCAACTTAATGCGACCCCTGTTGTCAAGATTTTCTGGCGACTGGAATCGGTTATCGATGCGATTTATTAGCGCCATTTAACGAATCGTTTAAAATACTAATTACTTTATAAGATGTCATTTTTGTTTTTTATGAGGGACCCTCTCATAAATTAAAGTGGCGTTTCTGATTTTTAGTTGATGATTTTGTGTCGCACAATTTTTTATTTGTCATTTTTTGTATTGCTTTACTGTGTTTTATTTTTTTTTAAAAATATATTTATCGTATTTGACATTGTCATTATTATTACGTTTTAACATAGTTGTGTGCTATTGTTTTTCTAGTGATATTCAGTTGACTGCTTTAAGTTTTAACTAAAAAATAACAAATTAGCCTACATTAAAAATAAGAGAATGCTTCAATATTTGATTTCTGCAATTTTCGATTTGATTTTATGCGATTTTTGTTACATTGGACTTACGCGTTTTTCGTTCTCACTTTATGCGATATTGGTACATTTGATTTATGCGAATTTTGGTAAATTTCGATTTATGCGATCCTTGAATAATAATTTTATTTTGCATTTCCGCAAGTTGCGTTTCGTTTTATGGGAATTTAGATTTATTATGCAATCTATGAGTAGACATTCGATTTATGTTGAGTAATTTCATTTTTCGATTTCTGCAACTTTCGGTTTGATTTATGCAATTTTTGTTACATTTATAGACTATACAGTACATTCTCACAAATACAGTACCTTACATTGTCAGATTCCATTCAAATGTTTTAGGCTAATGTATTGTTTAATTTTATTTATTTATTTATTTATTTATTTTATTATTTTTTTTTGTTGATATAATGACCAACTTGGGTCAATTTATTTATTTGAAATATGCATCCAAGTGGATAAAGGTACATCACAAAAAATTAAAACACCAAACGATAAAAATTAGTACATGGAACACACTTGAAAATAATTACCAAGAAATATTAAATAAATCCCTGTAGATGGCAGAATACGTTCAATTTCAGCTCAATCACAAACTCACAAATTCACTCACAAATGAAGTTATAAAGCGTATAAAAATAAACATCATTACGAGAACATAAAATAAACCTTCTGAGATTATTACTGAGACTCCATGATTTTATAATTTTTATGGGCCTTGTGTTATTTTGTTATAAACTTAATTATTTTGAACTTAGTTATTTTGTATACTGGTTATTTCAATGCATAACATATTTCAGTTGAATCCGGTTATTATAATCACGGATAATGTTATCAATCGGCTATTGTTATCAAAGTCAGTCGGTTTCAACACACTGTATAATGTTGTTTTATTCATTGTTCAATGTTATCAGCCGGTATATTGTTATAAAAATTAAAATAAAATTAAAATAAACTAAAAACTTTGGTTAAAATTAATATAAATTAAAATAAAAATTAAGTTGAAATGAAAATAAAATGAAAAGAAAAGAAAAAGCCTAAAGTGATTATAATAACCGGATTCCACTGTATAACCGTATTTATTAATGATACAATAAATAATTGTTCTTACTTTTCCGTGTATAATAACACAAAATAATAAACATAGTGGAATAACCGAATTGCATAATATGATATTTTTTTTCCCGAACATTAAAAATAATAACAATAATAATACAAAAAAGTCTACTAATAACATACATAATCACATAGTATTTTTATAATGACTACTGTATTTTGTCGTCCATTATGTTGGCATTTCCAATCAACACCACTAGTTTTCTATTGAGTAACAAATCGCGACAATTGACGTCATGCGAGAAACCCATTGGACAGAAACAAAAGACAAAGTCACTTATATCCTGTATGTAAGCAGTATAGGCTAGTTTAATAATTGCGCGTTATGACGATGACGAATGGCAAACTATAAATACAGATTGGGAGGGATTCCCCAAAAGATTACAATTGAAAAAATATCTGCCACTATATAAATACATCGATCAAGTGACATTAGCTAAATGACATACAACAACCTCGACGTACGACACGCAACATGTTGGGTTCACTGTTATTATTGAGTGTTTTGATACACAGCAATGTCGTGTCTTCGACACCTTGTCTGTCACCGTTGTGTCAAGAACATCAGTCGAAGATCAAAGAAGCTTTCGAACCAAAAATGAAAATTTCGACCAAAATGAAGCCCATGGAACCTGCGACCGACGTGAGCAAAACCAGAATCGAACGCATGGCACAAGATAATGGTAGAACACTACCAAGCAGCGATTCAGTAGGACATTTTGACATTTCCATAAACGAACTTGCATTTTTGCCCAATTTGGACCAGTGGACAAAAAAAGACGACGATCCAATCTGTGAATATACAATGTTCAGTAAATCGAATGTCATACCGCGGGTATTACCAACTGCTATTTGTAAAAGGAACATTCCCCAATTGGACAATTCGAATTGTTTCTGTCGAGAAGTAAGTACATTGCCAAATTTGTTTTTTGTTTTTAGCGATTACTTTGTATATTACAAAATGTTCATGACAATTGAATTTAAAATCAATAGACCTATTTTAAATTGATTGTAATTTTTCATAGGTCGAAGTGGATGTTTTTGTATTGGAAAGTCAAGACCAGAAAACTTACCGAGGCAAATGGATTCCCGTTCCAATGAAATGCGTACTAGAATGTCCAGAATAATTAGATCATTTTTGTCGTTGTCTCAACAACTGTTCATCGTCATCATCGTCACATTAATATTTATTATTTGTATATTTATTTTATATTTATTGCGTAATTGTTATCTCGTTTTATGTATTGTTTTATCGCGTATGAAAGCAGACATTTTATGATCATCGGTTGGATCATATGAAATAATTGTAGGATTCAATTGATTTCATTATTCATCACAAGAAGCCCATTACAGTGTCATGTATACAGGGTAGATCAATTATCAGCACAGTGACACGAGTTAGTATCAACGCTTTGAATTGCCATATCAAAGTGTTAATATAATAACTACATACATTTGACTAGTATGCATATTTTTTGATCTGTATATATACAGACATACTATACATTTATTTGTATGTGGATTATTTTTTATTTTCAAAGGCATATCCCGTAAGGATAAAAAGATATATACAATGTTATCGTTATTATGTATGTTATGGTTATCGTTATTATTTATGTATGAGTTATGATGTTCTATGTATAAACAAAATATATATCGTACACACTATGCAAACTGTGTGTATAAAATGTATTTAGTTTGTTCAGATTTGTTCAATTAAATTGTAATACATATTGTATAAACATATTGAGAAAAGAGTCGCCCATGTGTTAATGTTTTGATACTCTTTTATATTAGCTTCACTGGTGAGTTTGTGAATGAGCTGGGAATTGAACGTATACTACTATCTACAGGTGTTTATGATAATATACTGTATATTATCTGTGTACAGTTATCTGTATACAGGATATCATACTGTACATTATACAGTGCATTGGATTATACAATGCATAATCCAATGCACCAAAAATTGAATAAAGTGAGAACCTCATAAAATCGAAAACCACATAAGTCCAATGCAACACAAACCGCACAAATCGACTGCAGAAATCGAAAATAAAATTTCTCAAAACTCGCATAAAACAAATATCACGTTACTCAAAGTGACGTATACAGTTAATTTGTCTATAATTCATTATATATTATTTTGGTTCTCATTGGACAGTCAATAAAACAAACAAACAAATATCACATTAATATAAATTCGCATAAATCGAATTCGCATAAACTATAT
>JAQIWH010002737.1:0-22989 GCA_034695005.1 Cryptops parisi | reverse complement strand
ACTGCTTTTTCACGGGCTTTGTGCGTGGAATTATAGTGGTAAGTCCTGCAGTGAGACATAATATAGGGAGAGATTACTATCTGAACAATACCAGTAAGTCGTATAAAAATTGCATAATTTCGTTGAGGAAGTATTTCCAGACTATAGTTTGAGTTTGTTTCATTACATGTCCTCTATCACCTTTGAAAGTTAGGAATAGTTATTCTGAATTACCCTGTATATGAGTGATAGTGATCTGTTCTTTATCGCATGATACTCCCATTGTTATTCTCTAATAACATAACAACGTGAGTACACAATTTCGATATACGGAATGTTTTATTCACGCAGAGTTTTCGCAGAACGTAACCCTCGCATAAATCGAGGACCTCCTGTAGTCGCGTTTCATTTCGCAACATCCTGTAGCATTTTCAGGATATGATGAAAAAAAACAAAAAAAAACAAAACGGTACACTACTACAACACAAAAGGATTAAAACCTTTCCCAATTAACAGAAAGCATCTCGAGGAAGGAATTTTAATTTTCGAGTGGCTGTTAGTATAAAGAGAGTGCGAGTGCAAATTTATGAACCCATTTATTTGAAGCTGGGTTTTTTCGAAAAAGAAAAAATATTTCTTCTTCTCGTTCATGATGGAGGATTTTCGCTGGTGATTTATTCTTTGCAATTTTTGTGTTGGCTTTTTTTATTTTTTCCACCTGTAGGCTACATGTGCAAAATTTTTTATTTTAACCTGAACCAGGTAATGGGTTTTTCCTCTAATGAGCTGTTTTCTTTCCATATCGTATAGGTATTTGTTTTTAGTTCAAGTTAACAGATTGATGATTAAAAAAAATAAATAAATTAACGAGCTTTAAGTTTCACGAATTAATTACGTTTCACCCGAACATTTCAATCTTATAATCTGCATCGTTAACGATGAGATTAGTAAGCAAACTGCATGTTGTAGTGAACACCGCGAGCATCTTCTACGACACAAACAAACACGCTACCCGACTTAATTATACTCTATATATTAGCATCACTTGTGAGTTTGTGAGCTGGAAATTGAACGTATACTGCCATCTACAGTCCTTTATGAGAATATACTGTATAGTCCAATGTACCAAAAACGAATGAAACGAAAACCGCATATATCGTTCGCCTAAATGAAAAACCTTATGCGGCAAATGTAAACAAAATTTGCAGAAATCAAAAATGGAATTACTCAAAACTCGAATATATTAAATATCGAATAACCCAACCATAGCATAAATTTTAAATCGCATAAATCTGCATAAATTGAAACGTGCAGAAATCAAAAATAGAATTATACAAAACACGCATGAAATGAATATCAAATTACTCAAAAATTGAATCAATTTTAATTCGCATAAATCGAAACATGCAGAAAAATAATTTTTTTTTTTGTTTGCAGTATGTATGTACAGTATATCTGTATAAGACAGTATACAGGGCGAGTCAAAAGTACGATTCCGTTATTTTTAAGCGAAACAGGGTGCGCCCATAAAAAAAAGTGGGAAACAAAATTTCACAAACAATATCTGGCAACCCTAATTTTTTTTTGTAAAAAATATTTTTAACACAATTTACAAAAAAAGAATTTCGCAACAAGTTTTGTAATTAACAAAAAAAAAGAAGTTAATTGCAACAAGTTTAAGAGCAGAATAAAAAGAAAAAACGCCGCAATATATTTTGGCCAAAAGAACACTTCGTTAAGCTTCCTAAGACGATTCTGCACCAAAAGGTCGCAGGAACATATATTCTGCAATAAGTAAAAATGTACAACTAATTTCACAGAAAAGTGAATTGCACACTAATTTTCAGTTTTCCACCCAAAATAAGATATTCACCACAAATTTAGCTGAAAGCATTTCACAATTAATTCACCGAGAAACTTTCGTAACCAAGTTAACAAAGTAGATTTTTTTTGTTATTTAATAAAAAATTTAAAAAAATAAACAATTTAATTAATAAATGTGCTATCCAAATAATTCATAGGCAGCATTTTGCGTAATAGGTTTTACACATAAAAAATATTACAATTCCAGCCAAAACCTAAAACTTGGCAATAAATATTTTGCAAAACGCAAACTTTTTCATATTTCTGCAGAACCGCAAATTTCGCAATAAAATTTTGCACCACTAAAATTTCTGCATTAAACATTTGGTAAAATGTTCCAAACGTTCTACCAATAAACAATTTTGTACAAATAAAAATACAGCAACAAAGGTTTTGCACAACTAAAGGCCTCCTGGCACGTGTTTGGTGTGGCAATTCGGACAATTTGCAGACAACACGTCAGTTTCATGCCCAATTAATGAAAACTGGTGAGTAGGGAAGAAGCTGACGTCAGCTTACTAGATCGCTTTACGTCACAGTTGACGTGGAGCAATCCACGATTTGTAGAGCAGTCCACAAATTGCTTCACTTTAACACATCAAAACATGCTTTTGTCAGGAGTCTTCAAAAGTTAAAAAAAAAAAGTTGTAGAACCAAAACTTAATTTTATCATGTGATGTAATGTAAAATTGAAATTAACACCGTAATGCAAAATCGAAATTTTGCATTATCGAAAATTTTTCAACTGAAACAAAAAGTCTATAATCTTTCAAAAACCATACAAACATTCATGTCTTTGTAAATGAATTACTTTACTGGAACACTACTGTACGTTACTGAACTTTCTATGTACAACACCTACTAACGAAAACAATACGACTGCGATATGAAACCTAAAAATACAGCTTTTTACTCAACATTCATCACATAAACTTATCGACTCTCTTTGAACGTTTATGAGCGTTTTTAGCGAAAAAGCGTTCGACGTGAACGTAGCCCTAGTATAAATACAAAATTACGATATCTAATGATAATCCAATAAGTTTTATTCGTAAATATAAACTTCTCTCCAAAAAATATATCCATCATTTGAAAATTTATATCCCAACCGTGTCTTTGTGTCTTTCTCCAATCCAAGCATTCGCTCATCCCACAGAGTCCAAAGTTGAGCTGGGAAAAACTTTCCACTCTGGTCTCTAACTGGTCCAACAGCACTATTTACTCTACCAACCCATGTATACTTTATTATACTGTATTTGCTGATCGCGTTTCCTTTTCCTTTTAAACCTCTTTTTCTTTTCTGCTCGAGGGTCCTTTTGACTCCCACCATCTTTTTTTTTGTTTTTTTGTTCTTTGACGTTTTCCCCTCCTGTGCTCTGGTAAAGCGTTTACTTTGACTCGTGAAAAGCAAATTGTCCTTCTATTCTTCCTACTAACCTCGAAACACATAAAAAGAAAAACCTGCAAGTCACACAAGACTTTACGAACAAAAACAAAAAGAACATCATAAAATAAGAACCGACCCAGGAAGCTTAGGAACCCTATCGCGTTAAAGTACTATTTTCGAACGGAATTCTTTATCTTTCCACCAGGTTAAGAAATAGCTTCTTCATTTCAATTCCCCCCCTCCTTGTTTTACAAAAAAGAGACCATCTTTCATCGTATTTACGTCCATTTCCTTTATGAATTTCAACATCAAGTACTTGGAAGAAAGACACATAAATACACAAGAAAGACACATAAAAAGAAGAACAGTCTACAAAAGCTTACCATGTTACCAATTTGTTTCGTTATGCCTATAATACAAAAACTATAAATCTAAATTGTTTTCCTCTCTTTTTGCATACACAATTTGCATTTTTTATTCAGTAGCATACAAACATTGACTGCATTTATCTATATAGTGACTTGTCATTTTTAAGCCTAGCGAAGATAACGTCCTGCATACAATTTTGAACAATATTTTTGTTTACAAAGATCCTCTTCAAACATCCAATTGGGTTGCATTCGCGTGTAATGTTTACGTTTTGTTTGAAATCTATATATTGACATAGTTATTTACAAATAAAATGCAACCAATTGCGAACAGCAATGTTTATATTGAAATTCATAAACAGTGTACAGTACAGGATGCCCATAATATTTTAAAACTTCAGTTTTCAATACAAGTTTTCAATACAAATGTCATTCCTGGTGAAACGGAAGCTGAAACTCAAAGTTTATGTCGAAATTTTGTAATGCCTGTCAGAAGCACAGTGGCGCTGCAGTCAGTCAATTTTTACAAAAATGGTGGCTACAAACGACCAAGCACAGGTTATGTAATACAAAACCGAAATTTCAAACATAAATCTCATTAGTTATGACTTATGGTTATATGTTTATTTTATTTTATTTTATTCATTTTTGAATTCAATGATCAACTTGTGATCAACTACATAGGAAGGTATACCACATATGTTAAAGTGGTGAGTGAGCAGCTGAATGTAACAAACAGATAAGAAAAAAATCTAAGATACAAAACAAAACAACTAATACAAATAGAACCGAACAGATATGTCTATATTTACCTTCAAACTGTAAGCGATTAAAATGTTTACATATCCCTGTGTATATTGAACGACACTGTATTTAAACATTATATAAATATATATCTAGTACATGCATTAACCATGTACTAAATTTAAAATACATCAATAATTTTCTTTCATAACATACAGTATCTAATAATACCTTTTGGTATTATTACAAAGTTATCAAATATTTGATAAGTAAAGGGAGTCCTAGTTTTATGTGAGTCCCGTAAATGCGAGTTCGCGACGAGAGAAATCCTCACAAATGCTCGTTATGTGCGAAAATGTTTCGTTATCATGCGATTTTGCGAGTAAGTGAATTGTCGCTTCTGCACCCACATCATTTTCTGCTTCACTGTGTATGCCACCTGTGGCGCAAATTTTAACTCCCACAGTTGTGCGTTGTTGTTTTCATTTTATGAAAATTTAATTTTCATTATGTATGTGATTTACAATTTCAATTTATTTTTCCACATAACGTAAAATCCTTGCATTAATCGAGAACTACCTATATTTAACACTTGAACGGATTTTCATATTTTCAGCAGATTTCGCACTTCAACGAAGGTATTTCATGAAATAATAAATTTCGCAATTTAACGGTACTCATGCGATATTAATTTTAATACATTGAATATATTAAAAATACATACGCCTTAAATATAGTTTCGCTTTACACGAATTTAGATTTATGTGATCTTTGAGTAATTTAATATTTGATTTATACGAGTTTCGAGTGTTATCCATGTGTTCGAGTTGTGTTCGAGTGCTCCATTTTCGATTTGTGCAATTTTTTATTCGATTTGTGCAATTTTTGATACATTATATTATCATAAACGTCTGTAGATGCCAGTGTATGTTCAATTCCCAGATCACTCTCTCACAGTCACTCACAAGTGAAGTTAATATAAAGCGTATAAAAATACATCACAAACAGTTTTTTTTAACCACGCAACACCCAATGCCACATGCGTTTCTAGACATTAAATCGATGGCCTGTTAACGTTATTGATTCCCATTGTATCCAGGTGATAATGGCGTGTCAATGTTCCAACTTTTAACCCCGTTTCCAATACAACTGTCAATTTAATACCAACATCGGATTCCAATTTTTCAACCAAAATAAAACAAAAATATAAAAATAACCAATCGGAAAAAAACATGATTAATTATTAATCCATCAAATATCCGTTTTTACTCTTTTTCATATCCGAGGCGTGAACAAATCCTGTAGGCAATTGGAGCACTATGAATTTTCGATTCACTTCTCTAAACTTGATCAACTCTCGAAAAAAACAAACGAACAAACAAACAAACAAACAAACAAACAAACGAACAAAAAACTCTTAGTTTAGCGACATAACATAACGACGACACACGATGTTGTCATTTATTCAAAACTTCTCTTGATAATAATAATCGTTTCGTTTAGTGAATCAATTTACGAATTTTTCACAAACTAAACTTTGTGTCGATCGATAATGGAAAAAACTCTTCAGGGAATAGTTTCTCACCAAACAACCTGCGCATGCGCAAATTTATCACTATTACCACGTACCATTATTTTTTTTCTTCCTATTTTTTATGGTCGTTCATGATTTACGTAACCATTATCATCCCAAATAATCTGAATTGTATTTTTCACGTTCCACCACAATATGCGCATGACAACAGAATAAAGCTGAAATGTTGTAAACACGAGTGACTGAAATGTTAAATTCACACAACCGACAACAAGCAAAAGCCTAATCAATTCGACAAGTTATAAATAATAAAATTCGTCGGGAATTTTAATCAATCAATAGTAAATGTTTAGCGTTATTCGAAAGCCGTCACAACAAACAAGTGAAACGTGAAAATCGCAGTGAAAACTGTCACTACATCTGTAACGCGCGTGTTCGCGAAACCATGGTTTTGCGCAAAATCACGTGTCAACGAGTTCAGTTTAATCAATAATCACAAGCGGATTTAAATTGTAGATAAGTAAATGGGGTTTAAGAAGCAGAGAAAACTTCGTAAATTGGAGTTCAAGGGTGCTTCGTAAATTAAAGAGTTCAACGGAGTTTAGATTAACGTTATCTACTCTAATAAAACAACGAGGTGCTTGCTACTTCTGCACACCAGGTATGGTAGAGCCACCACAACACCGTGTGTGAAAATGCCGAAACTTAAAATCGAAATAGCGAAATTGATAATTTAACACTAACGAATATTGAGTTAAAACAATGAATTGCGCAATAAAAACAAACACGTCCCGTCATTCTTGACGGGCTATTTACTTGGTACTAATAATTGACGAAGTGAGGTTTGTTTCGAGAAGTGGGACAAAATGGTATTTGTCTGTGTGTGTGTGTGTGTCTGTCTCACGATAAATTGAACCGATTAGTCAAACGGTTCAATGGATTTTCTTCAAACTTGCACAAGTTATTCAGAAGGGCGTTTTACAAACCCATTAAATTTTTTGATTGCAATCGCATTAATTTTTTTTTTTTTAATTTTCAATTTTTACATTTTTTTTATCGGAGTGAGGTCTGCTGTTCACAGAACTATTAGTAGTAACTAGTAACAAGCGATAATAGTAACAAATTAATTTTACAATACTGATGACCGATATTGTAATTCATGGTATACTGTACAAATGTTCTATTTACCAAAAAAAAAGAGAACCGCATAAGTCCTTCGCATGAATAAAAAAAAAACCACATTAATGTAAAAAAAAAAAATAGCATATAAACCTATAAAAAGTATTCTTAAATTAATAAGCTTAAAAAAGTCCATAAGACCTATGTTCGAAAATGCTTAGTTTGCGAGTTGTTGACATTGCAATGGCTACGTTTGCCCGTTGGTGTAATGGCGGCTAGTCCCTTGCTGGCGCAGTACACTGCAACTGTTGTTGTTTGTCAATAGTGATACCTTTCAAAAAATGTTCTACAGTTGAGTCAATGCTAAGCCCACATGAAAGAGAATCTCTTTCATGTGGGCTTAGGTCAACGTTGGTCATGTCTCACCTGGGACTATCGCACCCTTTGAAAGATAACTGGTTGGCTCATATCGGCCGGGTATTTTGATATCAAACGTACGGTTTGCAACGCTCTGTAACTTGCAAAACAAAGCATTTCCGGACATCTCGTTATATGGATTTTGTTTGTTTTAGTGACCCGTTAGTACCATTTTGCTGCCCGAAGCCCTTCAATTAAAGGACTCTGAGCCACAGAGTTAATAAATTTCCACACTTTCAACTTTTTCAGGAGATCTACTTTTCTAATGAAAAAACACCATAGCAGCCCCCCCATACTGAGCAACACACTGTGATTCTCTATATTATTCTGCCTTTTTCTGGAAATCCAGGAAGTAGTAAAGTAAATAGATAGAAACAGTAGGCTACTGAGGACAGTTTGATGTGAAAATGTCATTTTTGGAAAAATTGTTGCTCATCACACTATGTTGCCCGGAGTCTTTTATTATCGCTCAATGAAGTTTGAGCGATTGATTGAATTTCTACTAGTTGTAACACAAAGAAAACGACATAAATTCTAATCGTTCAGGCCTTTCTGTTCTAATACACGCTTTTTATTTACTTTTCTAAAAACAAACCTACACCTGAAACTAAAACAACCACCCAACAAATGACAAAAAAAACTAACCTTATCAGGCTAAGTCAATGCTAAAGATCATTCTACTACCATTATAAAAGTGCAAATCGTCTCAACCTAATCTTCACTGTCATTTCACCACCAAAAACGAACAACGCACTCATTTCTTTTATATTTGATTGAACACTAAGAACTATTGTGTGGTCAGCCACTAATACCAAATGACAAGAAATTTCATGCCCTTGGGGGGGGGGGCACTTTTTCCCTTTTCCTGCCAACCAAATGACAAAACAGCTCTACGACGACTCTAGTGACATGTCTAAGATGTTACCTAGACAACCGAATTCCATCATTCCGAATGATGGAATCAGACATGACATCCGCTGACAACTACTGCTCCGGATTAACCCGACTGAATAATTGGTATCCATTTCTTTTATATATATATACATATATACAGGGTGATTCAAAATAACCATTCTTAACTTTCAGAAGTGATAGAGAGCACACAATGAAGCATCTTTTAATCATAGACTATAGTCCGGAAATATTTTCGTAACGAGATATTACACGAAAGTACAGACAAAACGCCATAAACGCTCAATGTGGAATGTAACGTGTTGGTTTATTTCCAGTGGGTATAATAATTATCACTACCAGAATGGCGCATTACAAATAAAAACTGTATAAGTATATATAAATAAATATATAACATCCTTACTAAAATATTAAAGCTAAACAACAAGATCACCACATATAATACAGAACAAAGACAACCTCCTAGTATATCGATGTCAAATATTCATTACAGAGTCAGCAACATCCATAAAGATAAACGAGTATTTTTAACAACTTTTTAAGAATATGCTTTATACATAATTATGCGAATTTACATTTATGCTATCTTTGAGTTATTCGATATTCGATTTATGCGAGTTTTGAGTAATTCCATTTTCGATTTCTGAATGTAATCTGTTTTTTTATTTATGCGATTTTTGTTACATTGGACTATATAGTATATTATCATAAACGTCTGTTGATGATGGCTGTATACGTTCAATTCCAAGCTCACTTTCACTCACTCGCTCACAAAGTCACTCACAAG
Organism: Cryptops parisi; assembly: GCA_034695005.1. Lineage (NCBI taxonomy): Eukaryota > Metazoa > Arthropoda > Chilopoda > Scolopendromorpha > Cryptopidae > Cryptops > Cryptops parisi. Next base: position 13,879 of record JAQIWH010002737.1, on the reverse strand, counting down.
TGAAGCTAATATGAAACGTATAATAAACACGGGTTTCCATGCCCTAGACCCATTCTTCAAACGAGATGCTATAGAACACACGTGCTGGCTTCACCAATTAGATGTCTTCAAACAAAGATGATACCCTTTGTTTGAATATAATAATGAGGCCAAAGTCTTTTGGCCTTTGAAAAATTTTCGATACAGTTCAACAAAACCAAACGCCCAGAGGAGGTTAACCAACCAACAAACAACAATTTTACCATCATCATCAACAACAAACAACCAGTGAAATGGTAAGAGAAAAGGTGTAGATATTTGGGCCAGAGGGGGTTAGAGAAAAGATAGCTCCCTCGTCATCTCTAGTCAGTCTTCATCGACCTCAAAGTTGTCATGGAGACCTGAGCAGCGAAATGAACAGCACCTCGGGCAAAGTAGAAAAGATAAATAAGTGGCACGACTGGGTACTAGAACTATGTGGAAGGTGAGTCTCCCCCCCCCCAATCTCTTACCTTTTGCACAAACACACACCTTATGCCTAGACGACAAAATACGACCCGACCCAAATGGACATCGACGAACCAATCAATATTACACCCCATGATGCACAAGGTGCATTTACTCCCACCCACCCCTCTCCCTAACGTTGTTTTGTGACTTACAACTTGGGGGGAAAATACTCGTAAAGCAACCTCGAAAAAAAAATCAACGCGGAACAACAACGTCCGACATCGAAATGATGATTTACTGAATGAAAACTTCCAACAACGTAACCTCACAATGATTGACGACATTTGTCCTCAAAATAACTACACAAACTTTTACAATGCCAATCAATCGCCAACTATAATAGATAACAAGATAATTTTCCAATGATTTGCAATAAAATGCCATTGACTGAGGGTATTAACGTAATCGCACGTCACGGTTTCCATGGATCGAATTGTCATTGAGTGGTAACGAAATGGTGAATTAATGTCAATGAATATTTGAAAGCAATGCTTTGTCAATCGTCTAATCAACTCTAGTGAAGCGTTAACGTTAAGAAAAGAGATGACATTTCTGGTTAACGTTTCGATCTACACCATTAACAGGTTACAAACCATAACGTAAAATTTAAATACGTTACGTATCATCAAATGGTGAATGACAACCGATAAAGACTGCGTTACATTCATGATATACTTCAACTACTTGGATTATATTAAATTAAGGGTTTTGTAATAAACCGATTAGTTTACTAAATTTAGATATTTTGTGAAATAGTTAAAAATAAAACACGCTATTTGGTAATTATACGCTTTATGTTAGCTTCACTTGTGACTGAGTTTGTGAGCGATTGAACGTATACTGGCATCTAAAGATGTTTATGATAATATACAATGTATAGTCCAATGCATCAAAAATTGCATAAGTGACAACCGCATAAATCGAAAACCGCATAAGTCCAATGGAACATATCGCATAAATCGAATTAAAAATTGCAGAAAACAAAAAAAGGAATTACTCAAAACTCACTTGAAACAGAATATCACATTACTCAAAGATCGTATTAATCTCGATTCGCATAAATCGAAATTGGCATAAGATGAAATTCGCAATAAAACGCGTAAAAATAAAAATAAAATAAAACCTAAACGCTAAACAAATACGGTACGTTAAACATGCTTTTTAAGAATAAGATTTATATAATTTCGCTTTATGCAAAGCGCGATCTGTTGAGTTATTCGATATTCGATTTATGCGAGGTTTGACAAATGGAGTCACTCAGAGTTTAGGTGGGAAGAGTGGTGTATCGTCAACTTCACTAAAAAATACACGATTTTTTTAATGCTATTGTGTTTATTAACTACCCTAAACTGGTATTCAAATCCACAGAGCCTAGTTTAAAAACATTGCAAAAATTTATATACCTTACTAAACTCCGCCCACCAACCTGAACTCTTAAAGTCACTCGTTATTTTGACGATACACATGTGCTTATTTGATGTTACGTGTTTAAAGTTATTCAACTAATTAGATCACTCGATTTAGGCATTTCATGAAATACTTGGTAGGAGACACAAAATCGTTATATCAAGGTATATTTAGGTATTAAGTTTAGCTTGAAGCAATATTCGCCAACTTCCCTGTCAACCTCGCATGTTTCACGTGAAGCCTACCCATTTAAAAATAAAGTGAATAACCTTTGAAACCAAATCAAGTGTTTCATTTAAGAAAAATAATCAATTTTCAGATAACAAAAAGTTGACTGAAAATTGTGATCAATATTAAGAGTTCATTATCATTCTCTTCAACTAAATTTTAAAATTCATTTTCTCTCCTCTATTGAAAAACATGTCAAAATTATATACTGTGCGGTAACATTAAAAACAAAAAAATCAATTTTCCACTTCTTTTTCACGAAAATTGAAATTACAAAAAACACATTATTGTACTTAAAAAAACGTTATATTTGAATAACAGCACGTTCCATTTTTTTAAGCAACATTTTAATACAATATTCACTGACATCTAGCACGTACTTCTTTCATGTTGAAACTTTTATGATACATAAAAACTGTAATTTTGTCCTATTCCGTGTTGATTTATGTGTAGCGATAATATCGTTTCGAAAAATGGCGCAAACTTTATTTTCTCATTCACTGATCCCATTCAAACAAACCCATAAGAAGAAGAGAAAAAAAAACGTAAAATGACATCACGTCCAATTCCAATTTTCGCTCAAAAATTGGCCACAGTTGAGTGCAAACGGAACATGTACAAACATTTTTAATAAAAAAAACTATATATCCAACTTGCGTGATGTGAATCAATAAACCTAGTTTTGTTTTGCCCACACCGAAAATTTACGATTACTACTTGTATACGTACTAATAATAATTGAGGGAAATGCATTTCGTAAACCCAACCAATGATGAAATCACTACCTAGCGTGTTTTAACCGAATTCTGTAGAAACTAACCAGAATTCTTCTTACGCAATACTAAATAATAAATCGTTAAATAAAATACATGAGCTTGTATTTTTTTTTTATTATTTTTCAAAGAATTTGCAATTAACAAATATATTAAAATACAGTAGAACCCCCGTATCCGCGGAGATAAGTATCAATCAAAATCGCGAATAGTAGCGGCGCTATTCATTACATGTAAATACGTGCCTATGATATTTTTAATATATAAACCATGCAGAGATATACAACAATAACTGATGATGATAATAGAATTTAACAATGCAATTTTAATACAATTTTACGGCTTCTCTTTGGCATATTTAAATGGCCAGACTCACTTTAGTTTCGATTAAGAGCAATTTCTTTAAAAACAAAAGACAGCCACAAGATGTTAGCACGATAGATTCAGAACTGCGCACAATTTACTATACAAATTTTCGACATAATATACGACCGAAACCAACCGCAGATAACTGAAACCGCGATGCTGAATCAGCGGATACGGAGGCAGAAATACCTATTTCTTATTTAAAATTAAGTATTTTCAAATAAGACTTCCAAATCACATAACTAAAACATTATCCCAAAATGGGGTAATACAGGGCTCTTCCCTATATTCCACCTTTTTTGCTTCAGTAGTAAACAAACTATATGAATTAAATATTATTTCAACTCTTTACGTATGAACGTATGTAGTATGTATGTATGTCTTAATGATTCCTTATGAACCCTACCATCACCTAGCTGATAGCTGATAGCTACTATCAGCTTGAAAAGGATTTAGAAATAATGTCAACTAGGTACAAACAGCAAAACATGCAATTAAATCCTAAAAACCAAAAAAATAAGTTTTTTCAAATAATCATGAATCTGACATGAAAATTTTAGGAGTCATTTTTGACAATATAACGATTGCTGCACACACTGAATTATTAGTTAACAAACTTCACAAAAACGTTAACATAACCAAAGAAAAAATTATTTTCATTAAATCAAAGATACAATCAATAACCTACGGAATCATTCTCCGGTCTCAAACTTCTAAATATCGAATTTACGTCTCACAACTGCTTATAATAATATAGTTTGAACACTCTTTGGTCACTCGTGTTATACATCAATTTTAAAAAAGCTTACAATTTTGAAACTCCCCAAATTAATTGCATGCTAACAACAACATATGAACGTTAAACTACGCGAGAAATTGATGTTTGTTAAAACCAAAATTAATTCACTATTAATTTATGATATTATTCTTTGGGGGTCACACTCCTTCCAAGTATAAAATTGAACGTCTCCAAGTGGCATACAACCGAATCATTAGGCTATTATCATCTTATAATCGAAAACTTCACATAAATCTACGTATGCGAGTTTTAATTTTATGCGAGTTATTCAACCACAACGAAACCCTCTCGTCACAATCGCGTTGACTACCTGTAGACAGCTATTACTAGAATAATAAAATGAGCTGCCAAATTAAATGTCAACTCATTTGTCACTTACTTAAGAACCAAAACTATTTAGTGCATGTAGCTATTGTACATTATAAATCAGGTTTCTCTCTCTCTCTTTCCACTGTCTTATGATCGGCTTTGCCATCTGTTGAACTCCATCATCATCATCATTTGGAGCACGATCATCATCATAAATTTTCAAAACCGAGTGTAATTACTATACCATTAAAGCCTATCATTGGGCGTTTTCCCGTTCACCTCGCCTCGGAGACACTTTATGACATGTTGGCAACAGATTAATAATCTCCAGCTTGTGTTTACCATCCTTGACTTTTTCACTGTCGTTACATACTAATCACTCGCACGTGTTATTAACGACAACAACACTATTACACCTCATCCAATACACTGTCCTCTTACTGACCACATTTAATCACTATCTGAAGAATAGGACATTTTAATAGCTTTAATGCACTACAAATGGTCAATAACAATTATTTCATTCAACACCAAAATAAAATTTCATCCCCATTTAACAACTCATTAAATAATACAACTCCATAAAAAATATACGACATATATATACAATATTTGAAATGTTCAATTTTCAAAGTGTATGACATTGAACTTGTTTTTGTTTTTTGACACTTCGACAAATAAAACATGAGACCCATTTCGAAACACAAGTCAACGAAAAACAAAATCAAAACATCAAACACTTCTGAATAATACATCTCAGCACGTCATTCGTGAAACGAATTGTTGTTCATACTGTATACATATGTGGATGCATAATGTATACATTTGCCATTCATTTTGGTGACATTTTTCTCTACCCGACTGACTCTACCAAATCGCTATGACGTCAACTCCTACAAAACTCCGAGCTTTGTGAGAAATAATGTAAAAGCAAAACTAAATCGATCTTAACTCGTCTTGACGTCAGCAAAATTCGACCCAAACGACAAAACTTATCCCCGTGGGATAAAGATGTACCAAACGAAAAGCTTGGGATAGCATAGGAATTTTGTACTTTACTTTTGTGAATAATTGGGGATTCAACACGACACGTCAACGAGTACATTAAAAATGCGTTTTAAGCATACTCTTTACATAGCCTACTGTCATATACAGATATTCTGTATGTTGCATACATAATGAAAAATATATTTACGATTACTGCATGTTTCGATTTATGCGAAATTCAATTCATGCGAATTAAAACTTACGCAATCTGAGTACGCGTATTTTCGATATTATGCATGTTTTGAATAATTTCCGTTTTTGATTTCTGCACATTTCCAAGTGAATTTTGATTAGTATAAATTTCAATTTATGCGAAATTAAAAATTGAGTAATTCGATATTTGATTCATGCGAATTTTGAGTCATTCCCATTTTTCGATTTCTGCAATATTCAATTTATTTATTTAAATATGCGATACTTTTTTTTTACATTGGACTAAAGCGGTTTTTGATTTATGCAAAGAACTAACACGGTTCTCGTTTTATGCGTTTTTTGGTGCATTGGACTATACAGTATATTTTCATAAAGGACTGTAAATGGCAGTATACGTTCAATTCCCAGCTCGCTCGCTAACTCTCACAAACTCACAAGTGTAGCTAATACAAGTAATGTACATTAAAAATCCTTTTTAAGCCTTCTCTTTATATACTAGCATTATAGCGTCCGTCATATTGGTTTTTCATTGACGCCATATAGCCATTGTCACTCGAAAGACTAATTTGACAAATTCATAGACACCTCATTCATCATCGAGTTGCCTTTTTTGTATGTGAAAACTCACAACTCACTCACAAGTGAAGCTATAATATAATAAACAGTTATAAAAACATCATATTTGGAATACCATTTTAGAAAACATGTCTATTGCCAACCAATAATAATATCGAATGATATTCTATTTTTTACTTTAAAACATCCTTTATGACCAAAGGCGTAAACACGTGTTTTAAAAAAATGGCTTAATCAACAAATCAGTTAATTTGAAGAAAACGAAATTCTGAGAAAATGTCAGCAAAGTTTTTCTTTAGACAATCATTTCTATTTGAAACCTTGACGACATTTGTTCTTTCACTGTTAAAACTGTTTTTGTGTTCCACGAAACCTCAAAAAAACTAAACAAAAAAAATGTCGCGAACGAAAGTTTTTCATTTTAAATTTACAAAAATAGTGCAATGTCAACGAAAACAGTTACTTTTTTTTTGTAAATGAAAACAATACAAAATAATAATGCAAAAAAAAAAAGTTTAATTGTATTTTCAAGAATCGAGTTTTTGCTTTCTATAACGAAAATTTGTTCGACTTTTTTTTCTTCAACTTGGTTATCGATCTTTTTTTAAATCACTTAATCCCATTAAAACAACGGTGTAAAAACAACAAAAAGAAAAGATTATATGCCGGATTCTGTTTTCATTTTATCGATTAATGCTTAGCATATAAATAGCGCGTCTAACCTGATTTCCTAGTAATGGCTGAACCATAAGAATTGGAATAACCTACTCATATCACTATAATTCTTGATCCGAAATTCAAATATAAAATTTCGTATATTTGAATAATCATTTAAAAAAATGACAAACGACAATACCATTTTCTGAACCCACCAATCAAGTTCATGGCATGTTAATTTCTGTAGTTGACCACTGGTTCATTTTTGCTATAAAGGTACTTGTGTATTAAACAACAGGCAGTATCAAAATGAGCAGCAGGTTGTTGTTTTTCAAGTGCTTTTATTTAACTTTTCACTCTCAAATGGTTCAACATCTTGAAGTTCTTTGGGTAGGTTCCGATGACCTACAGGGCTAAAATTTTTAAGACAAGCTGGGGTTGTCAGACATTTTATTGTATCAAATGAATTTAGACGGGTCGATGTCCAGTCAATTCTGAGATTTTGTCACCCGAAAGGTCCCTGTTTTCTCGAAAAGCGTTTCCGACGATAAACCTACATTTTAAGCCACTACACATACACAAAGATAAATGCATTTATTTGAAGTTTAGCCTAGTTCACTATAATACCTACAGTTTTTGTGAGCGTGAGCGAGTAACCATTCATTGTGACAGTATAAACCCAATCCATCCAAATAAACACTTCACAATTAACATATTCCAGCCAAAAAATATTTTTTAGGTGTTTGTTACAGGAATGATGAATGTTATAAACAAGATTAGATAAAAACTTTGTTTTTTAAGCACAACCTTTTATTCAAGGCAGAGCCTGAAATAATAAGTTTTAGGTTTCAGTATTTATTAGCAGTTTCAGTATTTGAGCTTTTAATTTTAAAAAAATGATGTTTCTTTTTCCATTAAAATATCAAAATTAAATTTGTGTATAATGAAATTATTTTTAATAGAATAACAGAAAAATAGGAAAAAGTCTATAGTAGCACATTAAATGTTAAATATTGCTTTATAATTATATTTCGAGTTATTAACAACACTATTAAGTGTTTATCGCCAGCCCATCAAAATATTGCTTCATATTTATATTTCGATTTAAAGTTGTTTATTTCACCAAAAACTGGCGCTAAAAGCGTCATCCTGGTCATTGAAAGTATTACAAAAAGCGGATCAAAGCGTAAGCAACACTTTATCACACCAAGCTTGGTTTAAGCCAAAACCAGGCAATCAAAATATTGCTTTATATTCATCTTTCGATTTAAAGTTCTGTATTGTACCAACAGCATGCGCTAACAGTTTCATCCGGGTACAGGCCTACCAATCACAGCTTTCTATTTTCCGACATCCAATGGTTTTGAGCACTTGAAAGCTGCAGGCATTTTTTTTTTATTCTCATCAACTGATTGTATGCTAACCAAAATAGAAACTTGAAAAAAAAAGTGGATTGGAGCGTAAGCAACACTTTACTAGGAAAAAGCGATGTTTAAATACTGTCAAGGTCGTAATTAACGGGACCTAGATGTCTCCAAATTTGACAGATAAAATTATCACGCAGGATTAATTAGTATAACAAATTTCAAGTATGTACGATACTGGGAACATAAGTAAAAACGACGTTGAAACGTCAGAACATGTTGAAACCTTTTTTACGACCAGTCAAGTTAAATAAAAGGTTGCTAAAACATGCAACTTCATACAAATACGAGATCTAGAAATAAGGTAGCAAGATTGAATCTACTTAGTAATAACAAAATTAATAATAAAACCAAACAATCATATCAGATTATTTAACCTTATTTGACCTGCATATGTGCTATAGAGCACATATGTAGATACATTACAACAACGTAAATGCTATACGTATTCATCTGTACATCGAAAACTAATTATCAGATTGAGCAGTTTGTTTATTATGAGTGTACGTATCTGTAATGTGTATCTGTTGTGTAATATTGGTAATTTTATTGTTATATAGCCAATTTCTATAGCGTATATTTTCTTTTACTTACTTTCATTATTATAGTTATAAGCCTATATGATTGGATGGTTGATACCGATTATAAATACAAGTCATTGATCGACCCCTATTAATACACCACTCCATTTTTGTACCAAAACAGCGTTTTTTTATGTCAATTATTCACCCTAATATTTATTTTAAAGTTTTAGGAAGCAATTAGGCCTAATTTGTTGATCCTAATATGCGACAAATGTCAACATAAATCTTAATGTAATATTATTGAGGTGACAAAAAAAGATGGCTGAACCGCTGTTTAATGCAATTAGTGTTTATGTAGTCACAAAGTATTTGCTCAAAAAGAATTCTTTTAATTTATAACCGTTTACTTGAATAGAACAAACAGAAAACCCGAACAACGGAAAATTCCCTGTTTATTTATTTATTGTAATAAAAATGCAATACAATGTTGTTTTTTACGTTTTATATTAGCGTCACTCTGTGAGCATGATAATACTATATACAGTGTATAGTATTACCATGTTGTGAGTGAGTGAGAGTTCGGAATTGAACGTATAATAGCATTTACAGACGTTTATGATAGTATACTATTTATTTAACAATCTAACGTCTCATACAGACAAAACAACAAGAAGTTATACAATTCCATGAATTAAATTTACAAAAAGTGCTCTTTTATAGTCCAAAGTACCGAAAATCGCATAAAGTGAGAACCGCATAAATCGAAAAATGCATAACTCTGATGTAAAAAAAAATTGCATAAATCAAATCGAAAATTACATAAATCAAAAATGGAATCACTCAAAACTCACATAAATCGAATATCAAATAGCTCGCATAAATCTAAATTCGCATAAAGTAAAACTATGTATTAAGCGTATTTTTTAAAAAAAATATTTTTAATGTACTTGTCATTATACTGTATACAGTCGAGCCTCGTACATCGAGTTTTTAATTGGACTACACATTTTCCTCGATATGGGAATAACTTGTATGAACAGAATGTATGAACATTCGTATTATTAACAAAGTTCACTCTAATAAAGTTTACTCTGCCATCCCAGTTACATAATTTCTCTTGAAGTCAAATATGTTTTAGTTGTTAATAGTTTTTATTGGCTAGAAATTCATCACATCTCAAGAAATATAGAAAAATATAAAGATAATAATAATAAAATTTCAATACGTTTGTGAGAACATTACAAACCAGTACAATGACAAGACAAACAAAAATAAAACACGATTAGGTTTGGAGTTGTATAAGAATATAAAAATAAATATAAAAGATTTGCACATCCGTAAAATTTATTTTTTCACTTGGATAAATTTGTCTCATGATTGACCATTAAAACTACAATGAAATAGTCAGTGAAATCAATCAGTCTAAAATATTTGTGTTCAATGTGTCTAAGATTTGGGTTTTTATAGAAAATGTTATTCAGTAAAGCTGACTCGTCGCATTTTCAATGACTGAAATTCTTTGATGGTTTTCAATGACCAATAACCTTAAAAATATCAATGATATTAAAAATTATAAAATATACAGAAATTGAGTACAATAAGGTGCCTATTTAAATATTGTACATGATGTACAGTACAATTTTCAGCTTCTTTTAGAATATAATTCAGTAGCTCTCTTCTAGACATCCGTGCCAAGGAATGTGTCCTTAGTGCAAATCTATGAAAATATAATACATGAAATATATTTTTCTTTATCCTTTACATATGTTGCAAAGTATGAAATCTAAAACGTCTGGCTTTTTTGTCAAATTATGAAATTAGCACTGAAATAGTTGTTAGAGATTATTTTAGGTTAGGCTTAAATTTAGACTTATATTATACAATTATGCCTATAATTAAATAATTTTGTGAATTACCTAAACTAACCTAGATTCTTAGCTAACTTAAATATATGTACACAAGACGTTATTTCAGACATTACTAACAAAAACAAAACAAAACATTGTCCAAATAGGATAAGCATTCTATAAAATGCCAGAATTCTATACTTTGCCAGTAACATACAGTATTTGTATAAAACAGATAATTTATTCATTTTCTAGATTTAAATTAGTGTAAAACTACTTACAGGTATCATTTGAGTGACCATATACGATGGAAGTCTCTGAAATCGACATAGCACAACCATTACTATTTTGGATACATTATCTGCAAGAATTAACCTTCTAATACGGACAAACCGAAAAGTCCCGGATACAGTTGGTGAATCGTGGAAACAGATGGGGAGTGAACTGGTAGGTGAAAATATATCATTATCTTTGTAACTTATTGTTAGATTGTTGCTGTCTACAGTAACTGTAATGGCTACTCTTTATAGCAGTTATCATTTTACGTTGTATTTCATTTTAATTAGTTTTTATTCGTGCTAAAAATCATGTTTTTAAATTGAATGAATATGCTTATTACTTTTGAGTTAAAAAGCTTGAAGAAAACATTCTAGAATTCAGTTAAATTAAGCGCAGGTTCATGAATCTAGAATTATTGACAAAAAATTACCAAGTGAATCCAAAACCAAGATTGGAACTTAATTGAAGACGTGATTGAGATGTTATAGTCGGAATTACCAAATCGTCTTGAAACATTTGTTTCACTCTTTAAGAATCATTTTTTTGCTGTACCAAAAATGTAGAAATTAAATAGTGAAGAATTGAAGAGCCTGGTGTGAAATGGTGTTAAGTGAAATTTTTATCAAACATGACTTAGAAACCTTTTCCAACGTGTTTCCACCAGACCTGTCAATTATTGTTTGTGGGTGTTTGATTTAAATAAAGTCTGAGGGCCAAATGACATAGCTGTAAAAGCCAGTCGGTGCCCTCGTGAAACCCCAAGTACTTACCTACCTCAGAAAAATGATAGAATAAAAAAGCATTTACGACGGTTTTGCGTCCATAAACTCCGTACAATGTCACGTAGTCCCACATAGTTTTATACTAAAACCAAAAAATGGGTTTGTGCTTAAGAGATCTTATATCAATAGTACAAATTGTACTAAATGTACATTACTTTTGCTTACACCGTGAAATGGAATATTATAATTGATACAGTCGTTTTCCTACAAAATATAAACGCACCTGATTATGAATTTTACTAAGCATTGTTCATAAAAAGATGACTAATAAAAGAATCATACAAGGCAGTATATTAACGCTATACTAAGTCATATTTTGAGTGAATAGTAATTGGAAGAATTGATGATTCGATAGTTGTCTCGTTCATTACCGGATCGTAAGTAGCTCCTATAGCTAGGATAGCTAGGAAAATGATTAACACTTCAGTTTTCATGATGAGATGTCAAGAGATCCTTTGATTGCTAATGAATTCTAAAGTTGGAGCTTATGTACCTGCAGTCGATCGCATGACTGTTTTGCAATTGCTTTATAAACATACCAATTCCATATCTGATCGGGTTTTAATAGAGTAACTTTATCAGATCAACTTTCAGATACATTGTATTGTATTGCTATTTTCATCTGTTTCTGATAACTCTTTCAATGTTTTATAGTTACGGCATTCAATTTGAGGAAAAATAGATTTCTGATTTTTATAAATCAGAAATTGCATTGTTACATTGGAAACTGTGAGTCATAATTACCAAGTCATATTTAGAAAGTTGTAGCCAATGGTTTATTTAGTCAGAATTCACTGTTGTTTTATTTATTTCCAACAATGAAACCGAAATAAAAAATTGAAACAATAGATCTCCTAGAGGTTTAGAGTAGATCAACTGCTTAGTACAGGGTAGTGAGTGATACACTGTTCTGTAATTCAAACCACATTGGAACACCGGTTGCAACATTGTTGTGGCAAGTGAGATGGTATGTACATGTTTATGCAATGTGTTCAGCTCTGTTTCAGAAACTATGTGACATAAATGATGTTTAAAGTCGGACATGTCTTGTCGTTGAAGAACAAATTCTAATTACACGGATTTGTGAATTTTGACGTTTGTCAAAAATACACAAGTTGTCAATTTGTGTCATCGACGATTGGAAAATCACTTTTGCACGAGTTCTATAGCAGAAACTTTGAGGTCTACAATTCTAAAATAGTTGTTCAAAGACGAGCATATTTTTTCGTTCAACGACAATTATCAATCACACGAAAATGTCAAATAGTTTGATAGTTTTGACCCGCTTGAATCTCGAGTGTTTGACAAAAAATCGGTTTTGCTTTAACTGTTTCAGAAACATTTGCCTATTTACACACAGTACGAAGGTACGAAACTCTAGGTGCGCGAGCCACATTCGTACTTTACTTTTATATTTTAATCCTTTTTTAGAAAAATACGATAAAGTGTAGAAAATGAATTGACTGTTTGCAATTTGCGATCAAGTTTTTTAATTGTTCATGATGTTTGTGTTTTATTAATCAATTTTATTATCGGTTTCGTTATTGTAAAGACTAAAGACATTTCAAACTAGAGACAGGCAGTTGTCTATTAAAATACAGTATTATCGAAAATAAAAACAAACCGATTAAGAATGAGTTATCGTTAAATGTATTGCACAATTTCACATCGTATTTGAGATTTTTGTTTTATGCAAGTGTTTCGTTGTCGGTCTATGCCCCAGTTTTGGTATATTTCAAAATTCTCACGTAAAGGTAAAACATTAGCGTCCAGTCGTTTGTGCACTACTGCACCAAAAATGTAATAGCGTACTTTTGCTGCATCTAACGAGCATTCGAGACGATTTCTGTCGCCGCATATAAGGAAATTTGCATGAATCAAAGGCTATTAAATTAAGAATTGGTCTAAAACGACCTATTTATTGAAGTTGTAGTACTTTATAGCATACAATCACAAATTAATGTCATTCTACGTTTTTCGTAATTTCATAATTTGATATGAAAAACATAAGTAATTAAAGCAACATTGTTTTGATAATGAAAACAATTTGTACATGTTTGTTTGTTTTTAATTACCAAAAATGTGAGTCTCAGAAATGGAGGGGAAACCCCGCACCTGTATGACATCAAAAGTGGAAAATGGTTTTACTGTCTCCTACGCTATCGACTATAACAACTTTCTTCAAAATATACAAATGATTTTTTGCAAAAAGTTATATT
>JAQIWH010002736.1:0-22993 GCA_034695005.1 Cryptops parisi | reverse complement strand
CGAAACATGCAGAAATCAAAATGGACTCTTTGCATTATGTATGTACGTACAGTATCTGTGTACGACACACAGTATATAAAGAGCATGCTTAAAAATCATTTTTAATGTTATTATCGCACATTTCAATCGGTGGGGTTCTTCTACTCAAACTTTCTTTTTCACAAACTGTGAAGGCTCTTGATTAAGAAATGCTTCTCCCTTGACACCTTCTTTTGAAGGTGAATAAAAGACATTAAAAATAAAATATTGCTATGTTGTTATTATTATTAGTATAAGATTTATAAGGATATAAGTCGTACCAACTGATTTCATTCAAATCATCCACTGCTACGTTCACTAAAATTGCGAAAAGTAAAAATATACTAAAGATGAACTATATATTTTTTTTACTTCATCGATGTGCAGCAAAATTAAGCAATACAGTGATAATGCAGCAATGTACAGTTACAGTAGTATTATAAATTACTGTTTTGTAATCTGAACTTAGATTGTCAGATTCTCAACTACTAGCTGATTTTAGATACCTTTTACAATAGCGCTTTTTCGTGTCCGTTTTTTAAAGAAGTATATTTCAGCATCAATATACATAGTATCATGCAACGGTTTTTTAGTCACTGTGACACTATACAAGAATTAAGTAGGAAGCCATTTTTCATTTCCGCAGGAAATCTATTTTATTGTCGGAATTCAAATGAGGTGTCTGCTGTTGAATGTAACGTCTAAATCCAAAAATGTTGATCAGCGTTGTCGGCCTCTTTGCTTCGAGAATAACATCAATTTATATTTTGTATATGTTTTATTTTTCGTTTTATAGAACGTGTACAGATAAAATACGCATGAAATATATTTACCCCGATTTTGTAAGTTGTTGTAGGTATGCAATACAATTGTATATACACCGGCTTTTATAGTTGTCAATACAATACTTCAAATGAACTGTATAGCAACTGCATAGCAAATTGTTTAGTAAGTTGTACAGCAAGTAAAGTATATGGTAAACGCGCACTGTACAAAATATCTAAGTGTATAATAAAATAAGTTATAGACTATATAGTAGGCTACACTTTATGTTTAACAATATAGTGTACAGTATAATAAACCGTAAAGTTAATACTGTCTCACTCATTTTTTTTTTATTATAAAGCTAGACTATACGTTTAGCTTATATGTAATAAAATTAGCTGGACGTAAAGCTAGACAACTTACTGTATATGCTAGTTTTTAATTTTTTTTTAAGGTGGTATTTTTTGTATTATTTATTTATTATAACTATTTCTGACCTATCTCGTATATTTCACCACTAACTAACGTTTCAAATATCTTTATGCAATGGTTTAAAAACTTGGCTGAAGTAGTTCATCTTACAGTTTATATTAGGAATCTTAAAGTTTTTGAAAGTAAAATATCGGTATAATGCCTACACAAGATGAAGTCAAAGATGTTGTTTGTAATATAAAAATAAATAATAAATAAGATAAATAAAAAAATAAAGTAAAGTAAAGTTCGGAACCTAGTACGTTGTTGTGTCTTTAAGTTTGCTGGTATTGCGAGCATCCACCGTAAATTCTGACATGTTTCCCAAACACGCAGTTAGTTTTCTTGATCAAACAACACCATCTGCGTGTACTACACATGGCGTTTTTGAGTACACATCCAAATTCACACAGTACGCAACTAACTTTTTTTGTCTGTATATACAGTAGAATTTACACACCAAAGCACGTACGTACTTGTGGTTTTTGGATTTGATTCTATAGATGATCACCACGCAACTAACAGTTTGTTTTGTGTTTTTTCATAAAGAAACCAATGCACCTGCGTGCACCTCAACTTAAGACTTACGTGTTTGTTTTTACATTATTTTAAAGAAAATCTCAAATGAATAGTTGTCTGCGGTGTACCACGACTTTACTCTCAACTACCTATACAATAAATACAATTGCCTACTTATGTCAACAGATGTTTCCAAAGCCTATGATACCGCTCCCTGTCATCTTATCCTCAATTAACTTTTTCAATTAGGCCTTTCAATCTCTTGATTCAATTACCGTACTAGTTATCTTACTGATACACATTGTGTGTAACTTTATTCGGTAACAGTTCATATTACAAAGCACTAACATTTTATACTCGTGTGTTCATTTACATTCTTATGTGTTCATTTTATTACAAAAAAATAACACTTTGTACTTATAATATGTTGTTCATTTTATCTTCAAAAGGGTTATTATTTAAAGTTTGGATTTTTTTTTTTTTTGGTAAGTAAAGTAATATGAATTTTCCCTTTACGACCAAAACGCTAATGGCAATCACTTAAATAGATGATCATTGTCGTTGTTGTCGTTTTGCATAAACAAATGAGCAAGGTCCGTAGGCGATTCAGCAAATAAGAAAGGTTTGACTTAATCGATTAGAAACAGCAACAACACCGCTAACATCTCATTACGTTGCTGTTGTCATCGATGATATAGTGCTCTAAGCCATTCTCAAATTGGTCGTTCATCAATTAACGACTGATTAGTATCCCGAGAGTGCATTAGAAGAGTGGTTTGGATACCACCACCATCGTAGTTGATGTTTTCTCCTCCCTCGTTTGTGTTGCTTTCAGTTTGTTTCCCGATTAAGTTTTCACATTTCACCAGCAGGTCAATCTCATCTTGCTCGCTGTTGTCTCTTATCGTGAAATCTAATACGTTTTGTAATAAAGCACGGCAGGTCAAAGCATTTGCGTGAGAGAGAGTGTTTTTCTCCCCCTTCGGCTAAATCACGAACATTCAATTCCGCTGAAATGCCGACGACTTTGCCCTTTCAGCTTGTAAACGATTATTTCAACAAATGGCCAAAGGGAAAGACATTACCGTTACTCACGCGTTACGTAAAGCATCAAGAAACAGGCTACCTTTGACATCTTTAAGTGTCAATTTTTACCCTTTTTTTCTTGTTGTCCATGTTTGTATGATAAAGATGAAACATGTACTTTCCTGTTTTATTCTGTAATATATCTTTAATATATCTTTTTTAGTCTTCTGTATTTTGGTTTCTAAATATAAACTACGCTTAAGCCTAAGTCAAGGCCGTTAAGCTATAGCCTACGCTCCTTTTGTTATTAGTTTTACATTCTGATTCCTTTATGAAGTTCATCAGAAATGTTTTTTAAGAAGACCGGTACCCTTTATTATCGATTTCTGAAATTTTTGATTCGATTCATGCGATTTTTGTTATATTGAACTCATGCGGTTTTCACTTTATGTGGTTTTTGGTAAATTGGAGCATGTAGATACAGTATATTCTAATTAACGCCTGTAGATGGCAGTACGTTTAATCCCAGCTCACTTCCGTACTCACAAATTCACAAGTAAAGCTAATATAAAGTGTATAACAAGTACATTAAAAATTCTTTTTAAGCATACTCTTTATATAGTGGCATATAGCTACAGCCATATTGGTTTTCAATTGACAGCATATTGGCAATGTCACTCGATACACTAAGACAATTCCATAGACATTTCTTGCCTCTAAATCTACCGAGTCGTCTTGTTTTTGTATGCACAATCTTTATATACTGGCATATAGCGTCCGTCATATTGGAATTTCATTGAAACCATATAGCCAGTGATTGATTTATAGGATTTCAGAAACAAACCAAAAAAACAGCTAAAACCAAAACATGTGACAAAGATTAACAAGGATTAGTTCCATCTTGGTGTGTCACAACAGCCCTCGCTATTCAGCATCAAAATACCATGTATACGCTAATTTATTGTCACTCGTGAGATAAAGATGGATCCGAAGATACCTCAATCATCCAAGTCCATCAAGCCATTTAGCCTTTAGGAGGGTTCAAAGAATTATGCATATATGCATATGTAGCGTCCGCCTTATTGGTTTTTTATTGATGTCATTAGCCAGTTTCACTCGATAGACTAAGGCGAATCCAAATACACCTTACTCATCAAAATACATCGAGTTTGATTTTTATATGTAGAAAACTCACAACTTACTCACTCACTCACTCACAAGTGAAGCTAATATAAAGAGTATAAAAATGGTTTGAATTCAACATTGAAATTGATATTACTTAGCATGGAATGAATATACGGATTTTATTTTGGGTAGTTTCACCAGAAGCTTATGACAAAGTCTAAGTGAAAGTAAGTAATGGAGAGGTTGAACCCACTTAAGAAGTAAATATTCATTGATTTTCATAGCAATGTCTGCAGCTAAAAATATGTTTACGATTATGAAGGATAAATATTTTGGTCTCCCAAAGAATATTACATCTGCGTTTTCCTGCTTAAGAAGTTGATAGTTTTGGTCTCTTTGAAAATATCTTAAATGGATTCGTCTGTAATATTAAAATTCTCCTCAGGTAACTAGTAGTAGTAGAGTATATAAGTAACTAGTAGAGTATAATAGAGATAGGGCTTGTTAAACAGCATCAATTTCGAAGCAGACCTTGCCAAGACCTATTTCTTTATTATATGTGCAGTGCAAACATTTCTAAATACGTTACCCGTATG
This sequence comes from Cryptops parisi, assembly GCA_034695005.1. Lineage (NCBI taxonomy): Eukaryota > Metazoa > Arthropoda > Chilopoda > Scolopendromorpha > Cryptopidae > Cryptops > Cryptops parisi. The sequence goes on along the minus strand of JAQIWH010002736.1, from coordinate 18,473 downwards.
AATAAGCTTATTTCTAAAACTCTCGATATACAAGGGTCTTCTTAAATAGTTACTACGTTTTCACTACAATTCTCTTTTGTATTGAAGAAATTATATTATTACTTGTTCTTCATCGCTACTTTACGTCTTTGGTGGTCAACTATCGTTATACACTGGTAATGCAACATAACTACAAAGTTGTTTTGTTTTTGTTTGGTTTTTATCTCTAAATCCTGATATGCTTGGTTTGGTTATGATTTTTATCTTGCAATACCATGGCAAAACCATCCTTGTTTTTTTATAAGTACCGGTACGAGAAACTTATCGCTGGTTCGTTTGAATCTTGTGTGAAGAAGTTAAATTTTAGGTCATGGAATTGCGTATTTGGGGGTGGGGAGTGAGGGGGCGGATATGGTGCAAGCTACTATGTGTTTTAATAATAATAAAGACACAAGAGATATTGGCTAATAAACAACTAACTACTGCAGAGAAGACAGAATTGACTCTTACTTAAGAAAGAAAGAATATTATGATGAAGAAAGTATGTAACTTAAGTTGAAACAAGGATTGGACTTCCATTGATCGTACGAATTTTATATTCACTGTAGCTAAATGACGAATTGCAATAATTAAGTGGAGGAATGACTACTTATGACTATGAGTATGTAAAAGTGTAGGCTATGTGGCTGGCCGACGAGTTTCAGTCTATACTGTATTATAAAATACCTGTAAAACTTTCTTAACAAATGATTTAGTTTATTTTTGAAATGTTCTATTTAAATTATGAAACTATGCGAAAACGTATTATACAATATAAAACTGGATGTTTTTAAAAAACTGCATCACTTGCTCAACAGATGTTTTTATAACATTTAGCAAGTAATGTCACCGTTAACGTAAGAAATCACTAAATTGTACCGGTACTTATTTGTATTATTGTCAATGCAGTAAAAAGCGATTTTTTCCTAATCCGTTATTTGATATTACAGTATTATGTTTGAGTATGTGACTTTATAATACCGGTACTGTATTATTAAGATATTTTAAACCACGTGTTGTAATGGTCCCTAATGCATTCCACACTCTAAGATATTTTGTTATTAACTCTCACAAATTTATAGGGAGTCATGTTTTAATATAATTGTTGTTCTTGATTCATGTAACTTTTCCCTGGTGGTAAATTTCTTGTGACTCTTCCCTAGTGCTAATTAATAAATCAAATCAAAATTTTATTACAACGACGTAATCAAGCCCAAAGCCAGGAATGACCTTATCAATCACAACACCAATTAAGTGGACTACAGTGTACGGTACTTACTATAAAAAGAATACACCTATATTTGTGTTTTAAAGCTTTATTTTGATGCACGTATTCCATATTGTTGTGGGTTAATCCTAAAAAAGATCGAATAAATATAGACTACTTACCGGTAATTTGAATTATCATCGTAAATTTATGTTATAATTTGTTGTGTAGTAGGGGTGACATTCTAAGTGCTCAGTATGCGTTGTCCAACGCGTTTCATGTTATAGGATAGTTGAAAATTAGAATAGAAAACTGCATGTTTTGCATTTGCTGTTTATTCCGTACATGTTTTTTTTTAGATTTACCACTTGATATTGACTGAAAAATGATATCCGAGATTTCGAAATATCTGTGATTACGGTATTCGTAATCCAATGAGATCTTTACTTATGATTATGGAACCATATGATTTCGGATGTTGAAAATTATGCTAGAGTAATAACACCAATCCATTCCTAGTCCTGTGTTCCTTTGAGATCCAACAATCAACTTGGAATATCTAAAACGTATCATTTTCTTTGAATGTGTGTATGTAACACGTTGAATTCACGTGATTCACCATACATAACAACGTGAGTGTAAACAATGATATCCACGGGGTTAATTACGACAATGAACTGTGTGACGGAGAATAACTCACTATACATTATATATAAATAGTTGTTTAAGTTACCATACCAACATGAATGAAGCACGCGGTTTACCATAGCAACGTGAATGTAAACAAAAATGGAAGATGAGTATAAAAGAGGATCCCCAATCAGAGTGCACCAGAATTTTTTTGAAAGTCGTTTGGTCTTTATTGACGAGTTAACTTAGACCCATTGAACGTAGACCCATCATTATTATTATTTATTATTATTATTATTATTATTATTATTATTATTATTATTATTGAATTGTCAAAACTAATTGAATTGAATTGAATTATTATTATTATTATTATTATTATTATTATTATTATTATTATTATTATTATTTGAGAGGCATACATACATTTAATAGTAAAATTAATAATCTCATATACTCGTGTAACCCAATTTTACAGAACAAAAACTTCCGAATCAACAATGTCCGGTATTCATGATACCGATTGTACCCGATATTCCATATTTTGCACGTTGTTGGTTATCTTAAAAAATATAAAGCATAGTCCAAAATCCGTGATTAGCCCAAGCAATGAAGTTATTTGTCAACATTTCTGACCTCTTGATAAACTATTTGATCTATTGTGTAGCCATCGTATGTTAATATATTGGATCAATAACGTGGTTGAATTGTAACTATCGCTGCATTGAATTCTCCTAAAAATCATGGATTTCACTTTTGTATTCATGGAAAAATCCGCTTTTCGTTTTTCCGTAATGATTCAGTTCATTCCTAATGCGTGTCTAAGATAGGGTCTACCAGAACAGTTTTACTATTTTAAGCACCTCCTAGTTAATTAACGTTTTTACAATGATGTAACTTTTGTTTACTTTTGCCGTTCGTTTAGAACAGATGAAACCTTATTTATTATATATATAATTTTCATATGCAACAAATTTAAGAGCGAAATTTTAGATTCGGTTCAGCTTAAATTCACCTTCAAAGATGACATAGAGAAGAATGTATAATACATAATGGAACTCGTTTAAGACGGTTCCGTTTAAGACATTTGCTGTCTTAAGAAGAAACGTTTTGTATTTTTCCTTGTCTTATCTAAACGGGCGTAATACGTTTTCCAGACATTTTTAGACTCTTAAAAATGTATTAAGCAGGTTCTACAGTATTGATATATGGATTATATATCAATATAATCTATTGATTATATTGATGTATCAGTCTATTTTATAATAAGACTGATTCCAACTCAACGATTACCGGTAGCTCTTAAGATAGGGCATCAAAAGACACATGAAAAATCCATATATCAATACTGTAGAACCTGCTTAATACATTTTTAAAAGTCTAATAAAATAACGAATACGTAATCAATATGTGGATTATCTAGTCTAGTTAATTAGTTCAAAGAATATCCAGTCAATGATAGGATTGAATATAAAAAAAAATATTCTTGCACTAGATAGGGATAAATTTGGAGACATTTTTGTTAGCATTCAGTTAACAGTTCTTAGTGGTTCAATCTTGGCAATTCTATGAAAGAAAAACACTTTCTAAACTCAAGTTTGTGGCACTAGAAGCAAGCATTCTTATCTTAACCATAAACGGAAAATTTGTGTCTGATCCACTTGAAACTTTCGAACGCTGAGTTTTGACTTCATGAAATTTGTACATCTTATTTTGTCTGGTATTTCTAGATCAATGCGGATATTTTCAGCTTTCTATGTCATCACACCCGAACTTATGACATTTGAAGTTTGATATTTTTCCCTTGAGTGGTTATGTCGATGATTACCAAAGGTATCATAGTAACCACTTAGTAACAATTAACATTGTGACGCGATGTTTTGAATCGATTGTTACGAACATCCTGCAAAAACTACTGTTTCAACAATGGCACGTTGTGGTTTCAAAACAATATACCAATTCAAATTCCGGACTAAGCCGGGCAGTAAATTTAGAAAGAACAGATCGTTCCAAGTATTCCGTTAGTCTTGAGCGATTCAAAATAATAAAGAGGTATTAACGAGGTGAATGTTAGCATTTCATTACTAGAAGAATCCAGACAATTTTGGTTTGCGATACTAAAAAACAAGCATTTTTAGTATAACGGTACTGTCTGTATCTCATAAGAAACAATCTTTTCTAAGTATTCCGTTTAGAGGCATTTTGTCAGTCAGTCAAAGCTTTCAGTATTCCAATCTTAAGAAATCCGTGATAAAAAGATACGGGTACCGTACTTTCTACTCGACTTTTAAGTTAGAATGCCAAACTTAGTTTGTGGTAGGTAATAAAAACAAGTATTTTTGGTACCTCATAAGTTAACAGTAGGCCTCTTTTCTAAATATTGCGTTTAGTTTTGAAGATTAAAGAAAAGGGGGGGGGGGTGTTAAAAACGCCAATCATTTGTTTGTTTTTCTGTGCAAGAAACAATGATTTATTTCACCAAATTAAGTCGGAATGACAACTTAAGTTCATGGGACTAAAAGCAAGTACTGTTAGTACGGTAACGGTACCTTACAAATGCAAATAGTTTCCTAAAAATCCGTTTAGTTATGAAAGGTGCAAGGTTTAAAAAAGGCAAGAAAGAATGCCTTGTTTTTACAACCTGTTTAATCAGAATGTCAACTTAGGTTTGTGGTACTAAAAAGCAAGCATGTTTACGACGGTACCGTACATCGCAAGAGCGAATCATTTCTAAATACAGTAGGACCCTCGATTATGCCGAGTAGTCGGGGATAAACTTATCCGGATATAAAAATAAAGAATAAATTTTGTTATTGTATTATGTAGTCAGCTGCAAAAGTATGTTCATCCACGATTCCAGTTTCTTGCCGGTACAGATTACCAGACAGTTATATCGTACCGTGTAGGGCCGGCCTTTCATTGGAATGTTAATAACTAGCATCATTAAACATTTTCATATTTTTAATCTTCTTGGTTAATCCACTCTCGTCCCGGATAATAGTCCGTTTTAGTTCCGAATGGTTAGTGATTTGAGGAAGTAAAGGGGAGGGGAGTATATTGAAAATAGTAACGTTTCTTACCTTCATAACCCTCACTGTCACCTGATCATTGGAGGGCTTCGCCGTTAAAAACTGGCGCTCGTCGTTCATGAGCCGAGTGGAGGAGGCTGTTCGGGAGGAGAAACGTCGCAACAACGACCGATTGAGGAAGAGGCTAAAGCGGCAGCGGCGGCGCCGACAGCGGCCAGGCGACCGAGAAACGCGACAGAACGCCGCCAGCGTTCGGTCACACGTGGCTCGGAGGACGGCTGCGCGTTTTCCCACAGCTGGCGACTGCGGCAGCTTCGCCGACACGCCGGGCCTCGAGTTTGGGCCGCCGTTGTTTGATTCGTAACTGTCCTGCCAATACCCGGCTTCCGCGTTACGGCGGGTGGCAAAACGAGTCCATCAGGGTGGTATCGACGCCCCATTGGTCGGTGGGCCATGTTCCGAGGTGGAGTCTGGCGACATGCGTTCACAACGCGGAGGTCGCGAAAGGCGGAGCCCGAGACTTGAAAGTCAGCTGCCACGTGCACAGAAATACACGTTGACGTCCTACCGAGGGAGAAGAATGAGGGAGGGTAGGGCGGGACGACGATCAGCTGGCTTTTTCAAGTGTGGGGAGTTTTGTTGTTTTTTTCTTCTTCTTCTTCTTCTTTCTCTCTCCTTCTTCCTCTTGTTGTTGTGTGTTGGTGGTGGTGCAACCGTAGGCTACATAACGCTAGGCTACTTAAGTTTGGACCCACGCACTGGTAACTTTCAACGATCGTACGTCCCGCGACGAAATGGAAGGAAAGTGAAAGCTGCTGTTTTGAGACTGCTTGGCGCGGTGTCATTAACAACGTGTCAAGAAAGGTACGTGGTTAGGTACGATAATAATATAGATTCCATTTAGACAGCTTAGCTAGCCTAAAACGCTACCCCCAAACAATCAATAGCTTATACTTATACTGTTGCCGGAAAAACTTTCCGAGAACAGTTTACTTTTCAAGAAAGGACGAGAAACATTTTAAAACAATGGTTTATTAACCTCCCGTACCTGAACTGTCAATAACTACATCACCAGCGAATTTCGTTTTGTTTTCTAAACACAGTTCTGGAATTTTGATTTGCGCAATCATTTTTTTGTTTGTATAGCTATGTAGGCTAATTGAAGGGCCTAGTGTAAAAGGATGTTAAGTAACATTTTATCATAATTTCGAGGAAAACGCGTATAAAGATATGAACTTGCCTCGGCGTCTATGAACCACTTCACACTTCTTGCACTAATATATTCGAACATATTGGTGTTTTGCTTAAAATGCGTTTGACAGGTAGAATTGCACCTAACATATTCGCCAATGCTTCTTGATCATTTTTAACAAAAATGTTATTAATACTCTTTTACACTAGGCCTTTCAATTTATTTCATGATATAATTAAAGAGGATACGATCAGGTATGTCATTCATTTAGACAGCTAAACCTGAAGTCACCCCCCCAAGTAGCCTAATCGACTGAAACATTTAATATAGTGTTGCTAGAAACTTTCCAAAAATTAGCTCTTTTTAATAAAGAACGAGAAACTCTTTTAATTCAATGGTTTATTAACCTAACTAGCTTATTGGTACTTACATGGGTTTCATTCTTAAGCAAACTTCAATATTCCAAAATCTTGGTTTCCACAATTTTTAAATTTGTGGAAACCAAGTTTGGTTTTTTTGAAAATTCGTGGTTAGGTACGTTAATATTGATTCCACTTCAGTTAATATAAGCAATAAGATGCTGTGGTTTCAGTGATAATTTATCAATTAAGTGATCAGCTTAGTCACTCCCAAATAAGCGAGTGAAACGTCGAAAATAGTTTTGCCAGAAACTTTTCAAAAACAGTGGTCTGTTAAGAAAGAAAGAGAAACTCTTTTAATTCAGTGGTTTCTTAACCTACCCATAAACTATTGATAAACACATTACGAACGATGTTTGTTTTGTTTCGTAAGCAAACTTTTATAGTTGTAATTTACGGAAATCAACTAAAAATTGGCGGAAATTTCAATCAGTTAAACTTAGAGATTTTCGCAAATTTAAATTTATCAGGTTTCTGTGTAGCTAATAACTAGGCAATTCATCTTCATGAGTTCTGAAATAATAATAATCGATAGTTTCAAGAATGACTTGGTGATTAATGGTTACATCAGGTGCAAAATAACAGAAAAAGTTTTAGTTCCGAAAAGGTAACATTCATAACCTAATAACAACAGTTAGTTTAGTCTGCAATCTTAGACTTTTAGTTGGTTTTTAATCAAAGAACAAATGAGAACTATTGTGTTGTAATGTAATGAGAACATTCGCAATTGTTATTTAACTTTGACCTGCAAATTTGCAATCCAAGTACAAATCAGAAGCAATTCGCATTCACTTTTAAAAATTAGTAATTAGTCTTCGTGTTTAAAATGAACATATTGACTGTGGGAAAAGATGTGACAGAAATGGTGAAATTGGGTTAAATGAAGATTGGAGATTCTTATTAGTTCTGACATCAAAACTTGAGCTTAGATAACAAAGTTGCTGACAGAAATTATGTACACTTCATATCATAATCCTGAACTACTAGAAGCATCATAATCCTTAACTCACAATATTTAACACCAAACAGGTTAAAGTTGACTATGGTTAGGTTTATCAGAAAATTTCAATTGGAAATTTTAATTTCAGTACGGTAGGCAAAGATTAGTGGAAATATTATATTACGTCCACTAATCTGTCACACTTGACTGAAAAAAAATCATTTGTTTGAAAAATGGTAGTAATGTCAAACGATTTGTACTTATAGCTATTAATTTCAATACCTGTTTAAAATTGTTCTAGATAGTAATATTAATCAATGTCACACCTTGAATTACAGTACCGATATACAATTACAGTGAATGTAATCAATAGTAGAGTAGCCTGCTCTCCATGAGTACTTCCTGCTGTGAGTGAGTACTCATGTTGCTTTTGCCTTACCGGTACTTTAGTTAGTAATTGACATTTTAAAATAGTTTAAGAGAGGTTTTAAATATTTTAACATTATAGTGCAAGTGTATATTGGGATTTGGCTGAAAAAATGTGTGTTTTGAGTATATTTCATTTCCATTTCTTTGAGTGTAGTGTAGATATCCAAATACGATAAAACACCATGATGATTTTGAACCTCTTTTTCATAGGGATTCATTCACTTTTTCACTTTATAAACAATCCGTTTTTGTTTTTTTATTAGTTTATTAGAATTTTATTTTTAATTTTTTATTTTATCATCATACAATCTCAAGCAGATCGAAAAGATAAACAGCAAAATTAAAAATTTGAAAACACAACAACACAATGTTAATCTGTATACAGAAGGTGTCGATACAGATCTGTATTAGATACCTTGATACTCTTTATAGACACCTCGATCGCATACAGATTTGTTGTTTATACTACTTACACCAAAACAACTTCGGCATATCAATGAACTGATATTACTGTATTTGAACCAAAGTCGGTTACCATTGCTTTGAAAAATCTTTACGATGGTACTTTCACTTCGCGTTCTGGAATTTTAAACGGCTTTCTCTTGCCCAGTACAGTGATTCGATTATAAGTGTTGACGAGCTTAAAAGTTGTATGCAATTTTTTTGTCAATAATGCAGTGATCGATTGTCAACAAAGAATTTGTTTCCCGTACAAAACCTAAAATTCCTGCAAGTTGTTCAAGATCAGAAAGATAGGCTTACGTGTTGTTCCAAATGGATGGGCGGTGCAGTTGACATGAGCAGCAACTGACAAGCAAAATTGACAAATTTGTTGCTTTAGGCTTGTTGAACTACCAGTCCTATTTAGAGCTACTCGTTTATGACGGTTATAGACCTTTATCTAACAAATTATGGGCTAAAGATGGTCATAAGCTACCTCATTTAAGATTAACAAGCCAAGTCACAACTGTCGTAGATTTCAAAGGCTTCAGGCAACTTAAGACTTTCGAAGTGTTTCATTTTGCTGTAAGCATGTTTTTTAATATAATATAACATAAGTTCAATTATATTGATTGTAGATTATATTAAAACAACGTAATCGATTAAATTGCTAAATTGACTTATTTTTTCATTATTTATTTTATGCTTTTGTCTGGGTATAGTTCAACATAAGGAGCTAGATTGATATTTTATGGAAAAATAAGATATAGTCTACATTCCTACAATATATGCATTTTTATTTTTATATCTATGAAAATATATAGCATATACGGTACATGTGATGCTCTAATCTTAAGAGTGCTTATTGTGAGTTAGTTTAATTCACTTTTTTTTCCATTTTCCGATATTTTCAATGTTATCTTAAGTTATTCCCAGTGATATTCCATCTTCTATGCATCGCTCGCCAGTGAAGTTAAGGAACAAATTAGAAACACGAATATAAAACATAGGCCTACGTTTATCATCGGTATCAAATTTATTAGTGATATTAGTTATATGCAAAATATGGTATATAAGGTGTTCCTGAAAGGTTTAGTCAAATTTTAACCGCAGATGCTACGCATCAAAATAAAGCAACCAACCCATATAAACATGAATCCAGAAATGCTTCCTCCTGAAATAATAAAGCGTGAAGTCATGTAAAGTAAATGCATAGGCTGCTTGCCTTGTCTCATAACCGCTGTAAATATCTATGCAAATGAAAATGGGTATGCATTTCTAGACCCATGTTTATGTGGACTTTATGCTTTGTTTAGATTCGTAGTAATTACGGTTAAAATTTGAGATTAGACATTTGGGAACACCCTGTATATAAAATAAACACAATCAGCATGCCATCGTTGATCATTGTGATTTTGCAAATAATTCAAAAGAATACTGAAGCAGTTTGAATCAGTAATTCAAACGAATGCTGATTCAATTCCAAGCAGCAATTAGAAATTAATATTCGCTGACCAATTTGAAACAACAACAAAACTGAGTTTTGCTAAAGAAAGAGAATTAATAATAAAGTATCATATAACAACACCACCACTTTGGTAAAAGAGTTGATTCTGGTGTGTTAAAAATATGCAGATTTTCTTGTTGTCATAAACTTTGCGTTCTATTTGGAGAGCTTGTTTAGCCTGTTTAGAGATTCTTAGTATTACCATTAATGTTCGCTACTTTTGGTGCGTGAAATGACAAACTCCTAATTATGACATCTTTTTAGAGAAACATGACTTCATAACTCGGATGTGTAAGCGAAACCCGTTATACTGTATAAACGCGGTGTATAGTTTACTGTTTGAGTGTTTGTTTAAATCGCGAAGCTGAATTTTTTTTTCTTTCTAAATCAATAATAAGATCAATAGGCAGTTGATTTTTGCTGCAGGGCTCTTGACAGAAATCAAGTTTAGAGAAGAGAGAGAGAGAGAGCGAGAGACCATTGTTTCCCGAACTACAAAAGGCACCTGGGAAACATGGGACAGCTACCGCATGGAGTCGGGATCTAGGGGGGGAAGAACACGGGAAGGGGGAGGGGGGTCAGCAGAATAGCTAAGCCTCGTCTCGGTGATGTGAAAGGTGTCCCACGAAGGCCGGTGAGGAAAAAAGAGGAGAGGCGGGACCACAGAGGGCTGATTTACACGTGCATTGAATGGGAAACATCTTGTAGCCCGGATGGCGCCATTGGCGCTTAATAGGGCGAGCCCAAAATGATGGAGTCAGTCCGCCAACCCTTCGGTTTGAAACGAACCCTCTCTCTCTCTCTTCTTCTTTTTGCAGTTCACACAAGCCCAAAGGAGAAAAACCCATAACCAACAGTTTTTTTTAGACTGTTATGAGATGTTGCATTGTGAGTGGAAGAAAAACATAGACTCTATTATTAACCTTAAGTAGTTTTTAGCTAGTTTTTCATAGCTCCATATATAACATAAGTAGAACTCTAAAAGCTATTTTGCATAGCTTTTTTTTGACTATGCTTATTCTATCCCTAAGGTTGCATTAAGTTAATGACAACATTAGTTGTTTACTTTTTTTTTTTGATGTGATATTGTCTAAAGACCAATGCTACGTAGGCTACTGTAAATAGAACTACAATATAAGCCTTTGTGACTAAAAAAAAATGTTCGCTTTTACGTTTATATTTTAATCTGTATAAAGAATTTTTAAGTTGTGCAGTTGTTTTTTCTCACGTTACCTAGTAATAGGCTTAGACATAAGCCTGAGCGGATTTGTTAATCGTCGTACTTCCACTTATTTAGGCTTAACGTGGAATTAAATTTCAATTTTTTTTGGGGGTGCCCCACAGTCCTACCTAGCCAACTTGGGTTCCCACGAAACGTATTTACAAAAAATGCGTTAGTTATTCAAGGTATAAGTAAAGTACCGGTACATAATGAACGCAAAGTTAAAACACAGTTTAGACTTCTATAACTATTTTAACGAAATAGTTGAAGAAATTGGCAGAAACGTAATGGAAGTGTGTATTAAAGAAAGGTCTAAGAGATTGACAGAAACGTAATGGTATTAAAGAAAGGTCTAAAAAGTGTAATATTTGATACCCACTTTTCTGACTCTCTTAGTACCGGTATTTCAAATTTTGATACCGGTACTCATAGTCATAACATTGGGTTTTTTAATTATAGTATTAAATACTCCATGCTACATCATAGTTCGGTAAATGTATCATAGTGTGAATCAGTGGTTTACTAATTGTGTTTGATATAGACTATATAATAACGGATTAAGTAAATCTCACCCTGTACTACATTACTGAAATTAGAGTGAATGGAATGACCGTACGTATTCATAATGGACTGTACATTTGTGTAGGTTACTATATACCAGGTGGGCCAAAATAATTGTCACCAATTTTCAAATAACGATTTCTCATGAACTGTTTAGGCTAGATGAAATCTAAAAGTACAGCATGAAAGCTTAATTTAATATCTTTTTAACGATAAAAAATTCTATGCTATGATTTGCATAGTTTGGCCACAATGGCCGCACGACAAAAAATTACGGTACCCTAAAAAAACGTTGTAAAATTAATTGCTTGTGCCGTCTTTGTGAGCTTTCACGATGCGTGATTGCAACAGTAAGTTTTTCCGGATTCGGTCTGTAAATCTGCATCAGCAAAGCCGGATAATATTTGTGTCACAAACTTGACCCCCTCCTCTCCTTTTAGCACTCATTGTTTACTTTTCCACTGAACATTTATGCACTGACCACCCTTTATAATTAAAAAGTCATTTTACAACTTTTTTTAAGTGTACTTTTTTTCGCGCGGCCATTGCGGGCAAACTATGGAAGCCATAGCATAGACATAGAGCTATATATCAATGGAAAGATATTGAATTGAGCTCTCATGTGATAGATTTAGTTTTTGTCTAGCCTAAGCGGTGCATGAGAAATCGATGTTTGAAAAATTAATGACTGTTTTTTGGGTTTACCCTGTATAAGTACCGGTACCAGCAGTACCGCATTATTTTTTATATAGTAGCTTATACCTAAGTTATAAAAGATAAGTTATATTAACACTCGTAAACAGTAATGACACAGATTTGAACATAAACGCAAAGTCACAAATACGTGTAGTGTTATGATTATGTTATGTTATTTTAGAAATTATAACGGAACATATTTCGTTGGTTAGAATGACATCATGGATGTTATTATTAAGCTGCGATAGATTTTTTTGTACCGTATATGTTATATCCAAGAAATTTATACAGAATTTCGATATATGCGAGGTTTGTACGAGGTTTGGCCCCGATTTATGCGCAAGTTAATTTCTGCGTCAAATCTCGCATAAATAGAAATTCTCATGAAGAGGAAAAACTTCAGCTTTTAAGTTACTTAGTCACTTGTGCACCACTGCACGAAATCGCATAATAGCGAAAAAAGTTTTTTTTAAATTCTAGATCTTAGTTTGAGGACATAAGTTCAGACCATAGTGGCTTACTTCATGATGGTTAACATGATGCGTGTGTATACGTTTTGTCATCACGGTGTAGTTTTGGTTTCGCGTTGTCGAGATAATCGAATTGTTGCTCGTTCACTTGAAAGTGTTTACCTAAAGAAGTAGTTTTGGGTATAGCATAATTTCCAAACCTGCTTTCTAGTTTTTCAAGGTCTCTACACTTCACGCTTAGGTTGATGGATGGAGTAAAAGACCCCACGGTTCGCCCCATAGGGGACCTGTAGGGGACTTGCCGACATCATTGGTTTCAAGAAGTCTGCGTGTCTTCGCGTTACACATATATAGCCCAAGTTTTCTATCATCTCTACATACCTTCACAAAAGGTGTATTTATTTTAAAATGTTTATATTCTCATCTCTATGTTTTTATTTTTAGGATTTAATGTTTTCATTGCATATTAACCTGTAATAAGTGTAGACTTGTCTGAGGTATGCAAACGTAACAAGGTTAAAACCACCTGCAAGATTCGAATGATAATCTTAGATGCGCTACTACTACTCACATTCCTGAGGTGTTGGAAAACACATTCGGAGGGTGAAGACGATGCGAAAAAAAAAATTGAGTTTTCGTCGCAGGTTGTGTTGAATGTAACATCTGTGGAAATAAGTTTTCTTTATTTTTTTTTGTTGTTCTTTTTTTTTCTTCCTTTTTGTCCATTCGCATGCTGGTGACTCGGTTGGCGGAAAGAAAAAGGAAAAATACGAGTAAAAAACTGAAAAGATTTGCTGTCCGGCTGCTGCATACCAACATGGTGTTGTTAGCAGGAGGCATAATGTATTGGATGGCAGAGCCAAATAACGAATGGCACCCAGTGCATCCGCTGGCAAATGAACGCATTGACTCTGTGGGAGACGAAGGGGAGTAAATCAAGCGGAAGCTTTGATCTTTTCTCATCTTCGTGTATTTCATATCGACACGTTATCAACGGTCATTGCTCTTTTTTTTGCCATTGAGAAACGTTTTTCGCCTTTTGCGGTTTTCGTTTTGTGGCGAAGATTTCAAACGGCTATGCGTAATGTTGGAGATAAATAATATACAACTGTACAAGTCCATAAAGGATTCTTGGAAAGTTAAAAAGATTATTGTGCAGGGTGTTTGCGTGGGATGTGCCACTTTTTAAATAGGTCGTTCGTTAATAAACAAACAGTGACGTAATTATGTGTAAATGATAATGTAACATAGGGAGAATCACTTAGCATCAAATCAAGTGTTGAAAATACTCGCCATCCTGCGATGTTAGTGCAAAAACAAAATTTGTGCATACAGCAGAGCATTGTATACAAGTTTTGGGTGAAGCTCAATGCTGTGCCACAAACCTATGTTAGCTAACGCGAGTTAAAAAAAAAGTTCAAAAATTGCGGAAACAGTCGCTAGAGCCGTTCGAGGTCACAGCAACGCCATCTGAAAAAATACTCCTACATTTCACACAGCGTACTTTATAGTGCAGTTATGTTTTACATACCATCACGGTCACAACACAAAGTTATAATATCAATTGAAAAATGGTACATCTCACGCAAACGCCTTGTAGTGGTGTTTGTGATGTATTCTCGTATGTATTCTTGTTAGTGGTGTATTCTCTTATAGTGGTGACTACAATGTATTGGTTGGTTTTAGTTAGCGTAATTTAATATTGAAAGTAGTTAGTTGAAGTAATTTAATTTCGAAAGTAAGTTTGCATAACTTTGCCATTTGTTTTTTGTTTCTTTTTGTACTGACATCAAGGGGACAGGTTTTCTTGAGATTTTCCCGTTTCCTCCTGCTTCCTATACCCTTATTCTCACCTCATTCAACTTCTGTACTTTCCGATTTACTAAAGTTTGAGGATTAAATGACACAGCCGTATGGTTAGTCGGTGCCTTCGTAAAAACTAAGTACCTGTAATGTACCTACCTTCCTTTTTTTTGTTTGTTTTGTTTTTCAACTTTGTTGTTGATTTAATTCTTGGTGGTGGTTAAGAAAATATGAAAAACGAGCTGAAGGCGTGGTTGACTTTCCTGTTTTGTGGGTTTGACTTATGATTGAATAACTAGATTGCCTTTTCGTTTTATTTTCACTTTTATGGTCGCTAAAAAAAGCTTAATAGCCATCGGAGATATATCTTTTATGAAATCACAACGTTTAGAGTAGGTAATATTTTCCTTTTTATTTGACACCTTTTCAACAACCACGGCACATACTATTGTAGGTTCTTAAATTATGTATCAGAATAGTTTCAAAGAATGAAAAATGGGCATGTTATGTTTAAAAAGAACGAGGGAAAGAATACAGGATGTAAACAGTTTGTTTTAAATGCACAGTTTCAAAGTTAACCAAAACCATGGAGAACTCAACGTAAGTACCGTACAGTAGTTTATTTTGAAGAGATTCATCGAAAACGAGAACAGCATGTTGTCAAGCGATTTAACCGATTGAAAACTCAACGAAAATAGCTTATTTCAAAAAGATTCGTTTTTTTTTTTTGTATTTGAGATAGACATTTTTTTTTTTAGACATTTGAAGAGCTGAGTTCCAAAACGTCTTATCTCCACTTTTGATTATTTTTTAGTTAAGAGGCTCTGAAAACTATATTATTTGAAATATGTTATTTTCAAGACTCAAAACTTATTGAAAAGCTACTGAAAATCTACTGAAAAGCACTCTCATAAACTACGTTTATATGCAAAGTCTATGGTGAAATGAATGAAAAAAAAACGTGTTCTGAAAATCTTTTATTTTATGGAAATAAGACGTTTTGGAAATAAGCTCTTCATTTGTAGACGCAGAGATTTTTATTAGACATTACATTAGACTTTTGTATTGATCATTTTTTTTTCTGGGCAACTTTGAAGGCAAAAAAAGATGAACTTTTGAAAAACTTAAATAAAAACCCAAGCTACACCGACAAAAAATTTTTCCGTCAGTGGTACTTCGGCAAAGCCAGTTATATTTATACGCTCTTCGCTTCGGTTCTGCGACTTTTTCCCAGCGACAAACAATTACGTGCTGGGGTCAGGGACTGGCTTTTTTTCTTCTTCTTCTTCTTCTTCCTCCTCTTCTTCTTCATCCTCTTCCCACATCGAGTCGAATGCATTGGAAAATTTACGATGTCGCCTTTTTGCCGAAAGATATAACCTCAAAAGGCGACCAATGGATAAGGTTTCTGCGGAGTTGCCTCTTCTTCTGCTTCATGCTCATCGACAGAGGCCGAGGCGATAAGGCTATGGCAAGTCCAACAGCGCGTGCACTCAAAACCGCACGGCCCTATGTAAGTCGATGGTGCAGTTCAGCCTGCGACTGGGAGGCTCCCCAACCATTGTCCTGGACTCGCTCGATTCCATCTGCGCCGGTTAGATGGACTGTTCGATGGAGTACCATCTATACAAATCTTGATGGCCGCGCTAAAATATGGCGTCATGGTGGGCATATTAAGTTACCGGACGACCG
This sequence comes from Cryptops parisi, assembly GCA_034695005.1. Taxonomy (NCBI): domain Eukaryota; kingdom Metazoa; phylum Arthropoda; class Chilopoda; order Scolopendromorpha; family Cryptopidae; genus Cryptops; species Cryptops parisi. The sequence goes on along the minus strand of JAQIWH010002736.1, from coordinate 2,217 downwards.
AACTTCCCTCACCACCGCTTCTTGTGTCCCTTTTACACCCCCCTCCCCTTTCCAATTTTTTTTTCTTCTTGTAGCTTTTGCGCGATTTATTGCTGTTGGGGGGAGTGACGGGTGTCGCGGTTAGCCGCTAGCGTCACGGCCGACCTGTCAAACCCACAGAAGCTGGAGAGAAAAATGGATGGCTATACAACAAATTTCTTGTGTCCCCAACTACGGCAATGTCAGCTTTTACATTACCACATTTATTATTATTATTATTATTATTATTATTATTTTACCACCTTTTTTATTTATTTTTTTTTTGGAAGATGATGTAAGCTTTTTTTAAGGAGTTTTTCAAAATGTGTATCCAACAAGTACATTAAAAATTTTTTTTAAGCAGAATTTACTTTTTATATACTGTCATATACTGTATTGTAGCCTACATACATAATGCAAAGAATCCATTTTTGATTTCTGCATGTTTCGATTTTTTGCGAATTTAAATTTATGCAATCTCGATATTCACGCATAAGTTATGCGTGTTTTGAGTAATTATATTTTTTATTTTTGACGGCGATCGTTTAGTAATTCGATATTTGATTTTATGCGAGTTTTGAGTAATTCCATTTTTTTATTCTTGCAATTTTTTATTTATTTTTTAATATATACGATTTTTCACATTGAACTTAAGTGGGTTTTTTTATTTTTGTTTGTTTATTTATTTATTTATTTATTTATTTATTTATGCGAAGAACATGCAGTTATGGTTTTATGCGGTGTTTTGGTACATTGGACTATACAGTATATTATTCTCATAAACGACTATAGATGACAGCATACGTTCAATTCCCAGCTCGCTCACTCACAAACTCACAACTCTCTAATATAAAGAGTATAAAAATGGTGAAATGCAATTTCAGTATGTTTTGCCGTTGCTTGGCTATAATACGGGGTGTCCCAAAATTAACCGGTAACCGGTAATTATTTGAACGAAGTATGTGGAATTTAAGAAAGATGACTTAGTTTTAGAATTACTGGTTTATTTTCATACAAAAACGTACATATTTGATAAACTTACTTTTTTTTATAATATAAATTCAAGTGGCAGTGCAAAAGATAATTCCTCAAATTATTCACAATTTGTTTCGCAACACAAGAGATCGATTTGAAATTTGCAGGGGCATTGACAGAGCACATGTTGAAAGGGTTAATTAAGACTTTGTATTATTTGTTTGGATTCATTTATAAATTTGTTTTTATTATTTATTTATTTCTAAAATGAACCAGTAATCATATACCGGTACAGCACTTTCCATTTTCTTAAATTTAGCAAATTTTATTGAAATAGTTATTGTACCGTAATGTAATAGGTAATAAAAACAGTGTCCTTGTTTTGGGACGCACTGTATGAACCATTAGTAAATATTACAACTATTTTAATGAAAATTATGATTTCAATTTTTTAAAAATATTTTTGACATTATAGTATAACGATAACCTAAAATAAGTTTGTACATAACAATGTATGAGTTACCATTATTCATTGTGAAAACCAATTCGTAGAATACTATATCCTGTTTTCATCAAACCCGTGGTTCACAATGAACATCAGTCTGTTTATATAAGACACTAACTCTGTTGAACGTACACAGTCAATTCTATTCATCAGCAACAAGTAGACTCAACAGCTGATGTGAAACACTAACGATTGACATTACGAGGCAAGCAAACAGCTAAGACATTTGTCACTGACACTCGTTGAATGTGTTTTGGTAAACGTCTAATAGAAGCGCATGGTAGGGTAGTCAACAAAAGGTTTTGTGTATTTCAAAGGCAGCTTGGTCACCACCAAACTACTTGTTATCTTGCTGTGCGGCTTACCTGTCGAAAAATATTTACTGTAAAAAGTCAAAAAAATCTAATAACTTTACAATTTAATAACTAACACAGTAAGTTGTAATTATAGTGGCGTTTAATGTAACTAAAGCTAATATTAATATTCGGGTATATTCCGCATATAGTCAAGTAATATTCGATATCATGTAAAACTCGTTCCACGATTATGAACACAAAATTAGTATATATTTTTTCATGTATAGGTCGACCTATACTTTCTCTTAGCTTCAACGTACGGTATGGTACGTCATTTCACACACAGAATTTCATGTAGATATAATAATAGTAGCATGTAGTCATATAATAATATGAACATAATAGCAATGTAATAATAGTAAC
>JAQIWH010002735.1:0-22997 GCA_034695005.1 Cryptops parisi | reverse complement strand
TTAAAAAAGGAAGAGAAAAGAGCATGAAAAACGATACTGTGAAATGTAGCTAAAGTGAACTTTTCGAATTCATCAACGAGTGATTCATTTGTTGCCGTTCACTCTCTGTAGCAGTACTACTAATGTGAACCAATGCTTTTTGTTTTAAAACAGAACAGCTAATTAACCCCCCACCCCACCCCTCTATAACCCATGCTTTTTTTTTTGTGTGTGTGTACCCTTCTTCGTTCACCTCCATTTCGTCTTCTTTTTTTAATGTGGGTTTTTCTCTACTTTTTTTGTGCATATGTGTGAGGGTTTTCATTATTTTTATCACCCAGGGAAACGAGTGCGAAACTCGGAATCATTCACTCACTCTCTGAGAATAAAGAGCCGTTTTAGAATAGTTGTTTCGGTTTTATTTTTTTTTTAGAGACGTTTTTCTCATTAAAAGAAGTCATTAAGTCCGATTTCGCCAACTATTACCGCCGATTCGAAGAATGCCGTTACTAAAAAACGAGGGAGCAAAAATTTTTTTTTGTGGTTAGAATTACAATCGTTTTCATTTTGTTATGTGTTAACAAAGTGAAGTAAAAAATGACGAAGAAAAATCTTCTTGTCTAAAATTATAATAACCAAAAATAAAATTGATAATAAAAAATTTGATGTTGTTGACGAATGTTTTTTATTTGCAAAGAAATTAGTTTGTTTTTTTTTACCTATCATTGTGGAGATGAAAAAACAAATATCTATAATTATACATTGCTTTTTACAAAAATTTGATTTCACTTTAAAAAAGTATTAGAAAATTTTTGGTAGACACCAGAATTTTTTAATCCGATACATATCAGAACGAGGAGGTAACACAGCATTGTGAGAGCGAAGGTGTGATTCGAAATCCATTTGTTCATGGAAGATAATCTGGGAAAGAAAAATTAATATCTAAATTTAAAATCTGAATTCAATTTAAATTTCAATATTAGAATGCAAGAAATGAAGTGTCATCAAAACCTAATTTTAGCTTCAAAAAGTCTTTAGTGTAAAATTACATTGGGTAATTCTCACAACGTGAGTTGTAGAAACTCCTACCAGAGGGCACCTTATACTAGACATTTTTAAGAATTTCATAAACGCACTATATAAATTATAACTTAAAATGCAATAAATGACAAGGTATCGAAACGTTATTTGATTTAAGGAAAGAAGCAGCGTTTTAAACTTTCACGTAAAATTCCATTGGGAAAAGCTCATAACGCAAGGTGTAGAAATTCCCAACAGAGGGCACCTTATACTGGACACTTTTAGGAATTTCATGAACTCACCGTCTGGAAGTTTTCTCGGCGTATACTAAAAGGTATTTGACTCTGACTAGTTCATCCTGCTGAACGACGAAATACGTTTCAGGCATGCTGACGTTACGTAACATTCGAGGCCATGCACGATGGCGACCTGGTCGATTCTCGTCCGTTTCTGTGGTCGAACAGAAACAAAACCGTTTTTAAAGTTACAACTGCGTGTCAAATACAGCCGAGCTTGATACAAGGTGTCTAATTTTTTAATTGAATACCTTTGGTGTGCTTTTTCACATTTGGGTGATTGACAAGCTCGCAAACTGCGACGCAACTCAGTCTGTCGCCTATCATACTACGCATCCAACCCTGGCCAAGTGGGCTGTATAGTAACGAAACTCCAAGTTCGCTCGACAAATAGGTTCCTTCTCCGTAAACGTCTTTCTGGGGGTGAAAAACAAGATCAGGTTGAATGGGGGGGGGGGGGGGACAGTAAACAAGCACATTAAAAATGTTTTTTAATCATACTCTTTATATACTGGCATATAGCATCAGCCATATCGGTTTTAAATTTAACAGCATATAGGCAGCGACACTCGTGAGACTAAGATGGATTCACGGACACTTCGTTCATCAAAATCCATCGAGCCATTTAGCCTGTATGAAGGTCTAAAGAATAATGGATATATGGCATGTAGCGTCCACCCCATTGGTTTTTCATTGACACCATATAGTCACTTTCACGTGATAGATTAAGACAAATCTATTGATACCCCCTTTCATCAAAATCCACCGAGTCGTCTTGTTCTTGTAGGTAGAAACTCACAACTCACTCACAAGTAAAGCTAATATAAAGAGTGTAAAAAAATCATATCCAAAGTATTTCTATTCATACCTTGCACATCGTATGATGAAGACCAGTACATAAAATGGAATAAAAATTTTCTATGCAACTTCCATGATAGGCGTACAGAAGACTGTGTTGACCAAGCACGGACTGGAACCTGGCTTCCGCTTCCGGTTCGTAAATCACTTCGACGATGTGGTTAGGAAGAGGAGCACTGGTGGATTGCTTAGTCAAACGCCTGATATCGTCAAACTGTGAACGACACACACAAAACAAAAAATCAATGGCACCATTGTTGTAAAAATCGCTCGACACACTATTCAAAAACTACCAATCACTTTGGAAATAGGGTGAGACTTTAGCGTGAAGCGTCGACGACTGTGTAAAGCCCACGAAAGCAGCTGCAGCCCTTCTTCGTTCATACAATTGACGTCGCTCCTATCCACCAGATCTTTCAAACTCGAAACATCTTTAACCACGGATTTCTATCGGTTACGGATAAAGAAATATTTTAAAATATTTTGGGACAAAAAACAAACAAACAACAGAATGCGTGATTCGCACAGTTTACCAATCGATCGACGTTTTTCTCGCCGTTTTCTCTACCGACGTAGAATTGAGGGAAGGGTCTCAAAACGGTATCGTGCCTGTAACTGTGCAACGCGGCGACAAATACGCTCCACAAGAAGTCAGAAGCGATGGGATCACTTTGAATGCTCTCCAAAAGGGTATCGTACGAGGTTTTCGTGGTCGTCATGTTCCTAGTGACTAGGTTTCACTGATAAAGTTTGTGTCAGTTCAGTTCTGTCAAGAAACAAATGAAAACAAATTTATTTCACACAATATTTTGTATCTAATGTTTAATGCACATTAATTTGGGCTATATGAAATTTAATTACTTTCATGTATAATTTTTAATGGAATTTATGCTAATTAATTTATGCATAAGTGGTATAATAATAACCCACTTACAGAAATATGTTGAAAAAGACGTTTTAAACTACAGCTACAACGTTCATATCATACCATAGATTTGTTGATGAATTCACGAATCTCGTTTAAAACTTAAAAAATCAATATATATCAAAGAAGAAGTCATCAAATCGTCCAAAAATTTGTTCGATCCTCCAAACAAACACTGTTGACAAAATAACATTGTAACATAATAAATAAATGTTGCGCGTGTTTCTCAACAGATGACGTCGTTGTCGTCTGCTATTCTGCGAAACTACTTTCTTCCATTTGCAAAGATGGCGTCGAACGGCCAACAACGTGGTCCCAATATTTTGATAACTGGTTAGTATTGTTTTAAACACGTTAAATTCAACGTTTCGATTTTGTTTCGTAGTTTTTCATTCGCGTAGTGTATATAACTTAATGGGTATTATAATTTTATTGCGGTTAATGTGTTTTTAGGTACCCCGGGTGTCGGTAAATCGACTTTATGCACCGATTTGGCCCAAGCTTCTGGATTAGAATGGCTCAACGTTGGCGAAATTGCGAAAGAAAACCAATTTTATTTGGAATATGATGCTACGTACGAATGCCCCGTTTTGGACGAAGAAAAGGTCAGTATGTAATATTAGAATGGTGTGTTTAATTTAATTGTGTAATATGTTTATTGGATCTAACATGAGTGGGCCAAAAAAAACACGTTGCCACTTGGTGGAGAAGTCGATTTCCTACCGTCTGTAGTCAGGTGACATCATGAAAACTTGTTCGACAGTCGTTGTTTAATCAAAATTTGTTTTTATTTATGAAAAAGTTTTTTGAATAATAATATAAACTTTTAGTTTATCTATTAAAAATGGAGATAGTTCAAAATTTTATATTGCCTAAAAAAAAAAAAATAATAATGACGTCACTTGAACTTACAATACAATGCACTAAATAGCATTTGTGGTGGCTTTTGTTGACATAACTTTTAACCATATGTTGATGTAGAAAAAAGTTAAATTAAGTGTCAACTGGTATGTTAATGTTGGTTAAACTAAAGTGAAATATGCTTGAAGTGGTAAATTTAGTTATTTAATAATAAAAAATATTTTGTTATTGTTCTTATATGACCTTATGTTGTTTGTCTTTTGAAGGTGTTGGATGATTTAGAAGACAGGATGAATCAAGGAGGAAACATCGTCGATTACCATGGTTGTGACTTTTTCCCCAAACGGTGGTTTGACATCGTCTTCGTTTTGAGAACGGACAACACGCTCTTGTATAACAGGCTCAAACAAAGGTAACCGTTTTATACTCTTTATATTAGTTTGTGAGAGCTGGGAATTGAATGTATACAGTCATCTACAGTCGTTTATGAGAATATATACTGTATAATAGTTAAATATACCAAAAACATTGATAAACATGCATAAAACGAGAACCACAAGTTCTTCGCATAAATCATAAACCACAAGTCTAATGTATAAAAAGTTGCATATATATATATAAATAAATAAATAAATTGAAACTTGCAGAAATCAAAAATGGAATAACTCAAATTATGCATAAATTGTATTTCAAATTACTGAAAGATTGCATAAATTGAAACATGCATATTCTTTGCATTATGTATACAAAAATCTGTATACTGTCATATACAGTGTCTCTGTATATGACAGTATATAAAGAGTATGCTAAAAAAAAGCATTTTTAATGTACTTGTTTCCATGTTTAACTTGTTTCAATTTCGATCTGCTACGCTTGTGTAATCGGTGTCCATCATATTGCTCTTCAATGACAAATATTTGATTGGTTTCAGGTTCTTTGATGATATTTATTTTTATTGAAATTAAATGGAACAGGAAAAGAGAATCGAGTTAGTTTTAGTGAAGAATGATGCATGTATTAAAGGGAACATGTCAGGAATTGATTTTTAAATATTATTCACAAGTTTCCAAGGAGGGTTCATGGTCAAATCCGGTGGTGGCGCCACGGGACTCAACTCTCATCCAATGGCGGCGGCTAATCGCCAAAGTGTATGGTCTCCAGCGATGTGGATAGTGGATTTAAATTTTTCAATACTCATGTAATGGCGGCTGCGCCTTGGGCCACCCGTGGTACAAATTGGAAACTCAAATTTGGAAACTTGTGAATATGTAGATTTAATATTATAATTAAATCATGGAGTTATAACTTATAACTCCATGATTAAATTAACTATCATTAATATTATAAATAAATAAATAATATATTCAAAAAGATTGCCTCAAAAGGCTGCAATTTGAAATAGATTATTATTTAATTTATTATTAATAATTAAAATAAACAGTAAAAAATTAACTCATTTTTTGGTACTTTGATTATTGGGTTTAAAGTGGTGTTAATTATTTAAATAAGTGGTTAATAGACGTTCAACATTGACTAACTTGCTCGAGTTGTCACAAACTTTCGGCATTTTGTAACAAGTAATGTTTTTTTTTATAATATTATTAAATAATATGGATTGTACCGAAATAATGTTTCATCAATGTCAGTTGTAATTTATTTTTAATATTTTTTTTTTTTTATTAATAATAAAAGTTATTGGTGACAAATTGAGTCCAAACAGCTGATGCACTTGGCAGCTCTGTGGCGTTGTCGGACATTGAGTTGACTTTGTCATGATTAACGAGAATCAAAAATTAAACTTAATTATGCTATTACTGTGCAATGCGCTTGGCTAAATTATCATTTCGAACATGGCAGTTAACATAATTGGTAGCAGGTTTTTTTTTTGTTTTTTTTTCACAAATTTGAAACGAGTGTCTATTGGCTGATCTGTGACATGAGGGGAAAAATTAAAATTGTTAATTTCTAAAATTAGACGAATAATTTATTCATGAGTAACAGCAAAAGTGCTAAAAGTGAAAATTATACTTAGTTGCGAGAGTGCAAAGCGTGTTGCACTTAGCATTCGTGTGCACAACGCATAGTATACTGTGAGTGTGATCATTATTTATTTATTTTTCGAATTTACATTAACCGTGTTAAACAAGCATGTATCTCTATACAGGGTTGCACCTCGCTAATCTGGCATCAGTTTTGATGGTTCAGCAATTGTTTTATACAGTGAATACTTGGGTTCAAATTTACAGTAAATTGTAACGCTGTATACTTTAGTTTGTAATTTGTTTCAATTCAGTTTATTTTGCTATTTTTTCCTAATGCCATTTTTTCCTAAGCTTCACCAGTGTCTGCTAATCCGGCAAGTTTTTGGTCTCAAGTTTTTCGGACTAGTGAGGTTCTACCTGTACTAATTTTAAATTCTTAGTTTTTTGTACGATTATTCTAATCACGGATAATGTTATCAATTGGCTATTGAAATCATAATCAGTCGGTCTCGAAACACTTTGATGTTATTTATCCATTGTTTAAAGTTATCAGTCGGTTATTATTATCAAAACTAGTGATGATGATGATAATAATAATAATAGGATTTCAATGTATTATATTTGAATCTTTGAAATCATAGGGGAAGGAACTGCAGTGTTCGAAAATTGCAATGATGGTTTTTTTGAGTGGTGATACAATATGGTGGTGAAATGCTTAACAAAATGGCACCAAAATAGAAACATAGTACATGATATCAATGCAGTGTTGTTACCTTCATGATTTTATCAGAAATTGTAATTTGATTGAGTCGCAAACAGCATTGTCGTTGAGTGGTTTTCGATAAAATATTTTTCTCGAGACTTGGCATCGCCGAACGAGATTTCGCTCGATGACAACAAATTTTTCTTTGCGATTGTTTTCCAAAGGTTAAATGTGATGGTTTCACGTAGGTTTTTATCACGTGTTTGTTGACGTTTGTAGATAGCGCTCGGATTTGTCATTTGTCAAACAGCTCTTTTATCTTTTGACTACAAGAACTTTTGCGTTATTAGGAAGTTGCGTGTCTTATCGCTCTTGAATTTTTATAATGAAGTCGGTTCTTGTAAATGTCGTTTCAGGGGCCAGTCGGGCAAAAAACTGGAAGACAACGTCCAGTGCGAAATCTTTCAAATGCTTCTCGAAGAAGCGAGGGAATCGTATCCCGTCGAAATAGTGCACGAACTTCCCAGCAACACTCCCGACGACATCGACGAAAATGTCACCAAGATTCTTCACTGGATTCAAACGTGGAAACAGCAGCATAATGTATAGAGAACATGTACATTATATATTTTTTTTTTTATATATATTATTAAAAACAATCTATTTTTTAAAATATATATATTATAGTCAATGTTCTAATTTGAAGTTGTTTTTTATTTTGTTGTTGTTGGTTTTTTGTTTTTAACTAGAGAAGGCTGTTGGGATATAGCGTATCTACACTAACAGTTTGATACCTCATAAAATAGCCTGGCATCATCATGTGTTGAAATTGCACTTGCGTTCGTTCATTTGACGTCTGGTTCGCAGCTTGCGGTGTTTCGAAGTCCCAAATTAACTTTTATGCCCCCTTCCTCCAATCGAGTGGAACTGACCAGTTAGATGGATAAATGACATACGGACGAGATCAGATGAACAGCACCAGCAGGTGTGACGACCAGATGGAACGTATATGTTGCCGTTTTATATCTTGATCGGACGTGTTGATGATCAGGGTTTTTGGGATTTTACAGTAACAGGCTTTGCTGCACGACGTCTTTGTCAACACATCTTGATCCTGTTTTTGTTGTTTTTTTTTCGGAGGAAGCTGTCATAGGCGTTTTATGGATGGACATAAATTTTCTGTAGATGCTATTTTTGGCTTTTGATAAGGTAATTAGTTTATCAGTTGTCTGGTTTATTTGAATATAATTTTAGCTTTAATCACATGATACTTGAAGCTGAGATGTTCAGAAGGTTGTTTGTTTTTTTTGGGAAATATTTTTTTAACTTCAATTTTAGTTTAACTAGATAATTAAAAATGACAAAATAAAATGTAAAGTTATAATGTTTGATTAATTTTTTTAACTTGATTGATTTTAAATTTTCAATAATTTTGGTTATTTATATTTTATCACAAAATTTTTTTGTTATTTATATTTTAAAGTAAAATTTTATTATTTATTTATTTATGTTTTTTTGCAGGTTGGCTGTAAACTTGATCGAAGCTAATCAAGAGTGATGATGGTTTACGTTTTGTAAATATAATAATTTACAAAAAAAAAAAAAATCTCAAAGTAAATTTTACTGTTTCTGTTTTACATCAATTGCGTGGCCATGAGGCGTCTGTTGCGTTCTCATTCGCAAGTTGCATTTGCGTCTTCACCGTCGACCGCTTCTCCGCCGTCTATCTCTCGTGGAAAAACTTTTGACTTTCCTGCTAGTTATAAGGCGTTGTCGAACAAACGGACCCAAATGCACCGCAACTCCGACGTGAGGTTAAGTGAAAACGATGAAAACGACGACATGGACGTGCATCACGCGTTTGAAGCAACGACGACTACCATGTATGGCCTATTGGGAGTGCTCGCCGTTGTTGTTGTTTTTTTACTGCTTTATGCAATACAGAATTTTTTGTGGTTCACATAATCTGTGACCATATTTTTTTTCACCTAAACATTGAACGGGATATTTTTTGTTCACATAATTCGGTATCTTCGGAGTGATTCGGGCATACAACGTGGTGGTGTTGGCTGGTGAGTTTTGTGTCGAGTTACATTACATTAGCAAAGGTGGTTTAGTGTTTTAAGAATTCTTATTTTGGTGGATGAATGTTACAAAACTTTTTGTTTTGTATTTTTCACACAAAGAACTTTTAAGTAGTGAATGATGTAAATGCTTGAAGAATGGTGTTTCAAACTTTTACGACTTTTTAGCCATACCAACCGCATTAATTAAAATGGATTTATGGAGGCCATCAAATTCGTTAACAGCCGAACGTGACGTTAGCCAAACACGACATTAATCGAGCAGTTATCGAGATTGCTACTTTTAAAGAGACGTGTGCGTAAGTTATAATTATATAAGTTAATTTAATTAAAATATTGTAATAATTTCCACAATGGCTTAATTTTTAACTATTTATTACTGTAATTGTTAATTTGTTTTGTATTTTTCACATTTAAGTTGTATTTAAATGTAAAAAAAAATATATATATTTAACGATCTGCTATTAAATGAAAGTGTAGACTTTTTATTTAAAAATATTATGATAAATTTGTATTTTTATTAACTAAATAAATACATTTATGTGTACAGGTTATATATTACAGGTTGCATCTCACTAATCCGGCATCGGCTTTGATGGCTCGGCAATTGGAATTTACAGTAAAATTTACAATTAATATCTTTGTTAACAATTTTTCAATTTATGGTGAATGCTTTTGATATTGTTAAATTTACAGTAAAATGATAATGAATAAATACTCTAATTTATAATTCGTTTTATATTTTACAGTTTATTCATTATTTTCTTAAGCTTTACTGGTTCAAAAAATTTGCTAATCCGGCAATTTTTTTGTTCCAAGTTTTCCGGATTAGTGAGACTACCTGTCATGTATTTTGTTTTTTAATAAAAAGTATCAGGCTTGTTCTGCACTCTAGCGGCCGAATTTGTCACTATGTTGAAAAAAAGGCGCGATTATTTTTTATTTTCTATTATCTTTGCCTAGTCATGTGATTGTGGTCCCCATGTGCAATTTGACGGTACGTAATCAAACTACTGAATTTTTGGAAATTGAGTTATAACACGAAGTTTTCCCTATTATAATTGTTATATATTTTTGTCTTCAAATACTCTTTTTTACTCTACTGTACAATGTATTATTACTAACGCTCATATATGTACGAACATTAAACGAACACGTGTTATGTTATCCAATTATAAACCACCTTGGTGTTAACTTTGGAATTATTAGACAACTATTTACTTTTCTGTGAATAGTACTATGAATGTAAGGATTACCTATTTTTCTGTTAGGGTTTCTATTGTATATAAGTTATAATGAAAACCAAGTAAACCACCACTTATGATCAATAACCAAAAAAGGTGAATTAGCTTTGACTGACAAAAATCATCAAACTAGTTACATCTTACTGACGTTTCGCTTCCTTTACATAAAAGATTGATCACAGCGAGAAACAAATAAACACGCACTCCTCATAGGAGGTGGTTCACTTGGTTTTCATTGTATTTTTGAAAGTAGGGAATTATATTCAGAGGTGCAACCAGGATTTTGTTTGGGGAGGAGTTTTAACTTGACTTGTGCATTGTTTTCCCATAAATTAGACAGTTTTTTTTTTACACATTTTTGAATGGGGGGGGGGGGGTTAAAACTCTAAAACACTTTCTTCTGGGTGTGCCACTGATTCTATTGTATTATAAAAGTTATATTCAACATATAACGCTTGAAAATTTTAATGACTTTATAGGATATGCATGTCGAGCATGGATGTTTATGTAGAGCTAGGAAAATTTCTTAATCAAGTAAGTAAATAAATAAATATTTTGCTAAAGGGTGATTCCACTGTCTCTTACGTACAGTACTACATTTAGAAAATTTGAAACACTTCAAATTATATAATTTCACAGTAGTTCACTAGTTTTACCCCAATTTACAATGTCCCTTAGAGACTAATGGAAGTCATATTTTTCTTTCTCGGTGAGGTTGGATGAATTCGTTCATTATAAATGACGATTAAACAATAAAATGCAACGGTCACTAAAGTTGTACAATAGAATGTGATAGTACTTTTATGAAGGTTTAACTTGCAATTTTATTCCTGTTCTGTTTTCATGATTTTAAAAATAAAACATTTCATGTCAATTTAGATAAAGAGATTTGATGCTCAAATTGAAATTTGAATATTATTTTATTCTTGTATATAAACACTTGAACAAGATGTAGATTTTAACATATTAAACCAATTCAACAAAATTTTACCAATAAAAGAAATTGTAGACATTCTTACTTTCAACGTTATTCGTCTTTGGAGTTCAATTTTCCCATAAGAAATAATGTTCTTTTTCACGTGGAATGACCCCAAATTATTGCTAAAACTTGTTAAAATCATATTAAAATTTGGAAATTATATATTTTAACATAATCCAAATTGTTGTTGAATGTGTGCACAAATTACGTTAGCTAGAAAAATTAGAAGACTCGATTCAACATAAACCACAAGAAAACATCGAGGTTATCGACTTAGAAGAAAGCGATTGTGACAAAACAAGTGCCAAAGTTCTTAAGGTATATTTTATATTTAGTTTTTATTATTAGAGAAATGGGGTACTTTTCAATTAGACACCCACCTCTTTTGTGTTGCTACTTGGTTATGAGTAGATCTGGGATTTCTATGAAGTTGCATGTTTGTTTTTCATATATTTATACACACCTCAAAATTGGTGAAGATGTTACTCATTGTTGCACAAGTACAATGCTTAAATTTCATTTTGCATATTTCAGTTGTTAGTGCATAGTTTTGCGTATTTCAGATATTAGTGCATATTTTTGCATATTTCAGGTGATACTGCATATTTTAGCATTTATTTTCATATAATTTCTGTTTTAGTATTTATTTTCATAAAATTTCTATTGTCAGCCTGAGTTGTTTTTTTTTTTTTAATTATTTGTGGAATTTCATGCAACAAGAAATTCCAAATTCCACAAGATGGGAATAAATTGCTAAAAAATAAAATGCTTTAAAATTTGGTGTTTTTACAGAACACCTAGCAACATGAAAAAAAAATGACATATTTTCATGTTTTTACTGCATATTTCGAGAAGTTTTGTGACATTTTGCATGTGTACAGTATTTTCATGTTTTTGGTGCATATTTTCATGTTTTACTGCATATTTTGAGTGTTTTTAGTGCATTATTGCATGCTTTTTTTGAGTGTTTTTATTATAAATACTCAAAGTGTCAAGTATATTTTTATTTATTATATAATAGTGCATGTTTGCATGCATATTTTGAGTGTTTTTAGTGCATATTTGCATGCATATTTTGTGTTTTTAGTGCATATTTGCATGCATATTTTGTGTGTTTTTAGTGCATATTTTGAGTGTTTTTATTGCATATTTGCATGCATATTTTGAGTGTTTTTAGTGCATATTTGCATGCATATTTTGAGTGTTTTTAGTGCATATTTGCATCCATATTTTGAGTGTTTTTAGTGCATATTAATCCGAGGTCTAGTTATGAGTTTATTTTTTGCAGGTTGGGTTAGGGAAAAAACACAAAAAGGTATTAAATGTAAGATTTGTTTTTTTTTCTTTAACCTAACCTGCAAAATAAACTCGTACAAGCAAGTAACAACATTAGAGAGGGTGGGTGTCTAATTGAAAAGTATCGATAAATCATTACGATACAGCTTAGGAAACATTGCAATTACTAATACATTTGGATTTTTTATATTGATATTTAGGAATCGAACAGGTGTCCACAGGAAACATTCGTCAATCCATCAAACAACTTGCTCATAGGTGATAAAACGACAAACTGTGATAATTTTTCCGTCGATTCCACTGGACGCTGTGCATCATTGCCATTTTGCGGCGTCGACGAAACTATCAAAGTGGGGTTGAATTCCGCTTGTTTAGTCGATCAATTGAGTGTATGTTCCAGCATCGAAGTTTTAGATGTAAATTATAAAATCGACTTGACGAACGGCACCGAGATGAAACATAAACAGCTTTGCTCAGAACCCTTGGATAACGAAATGGACGTTCAACAAGATGGCAAAGAAAACTTTTCTTCAAACAAAAAGATGAAGAAAAAGGAATTCAAAGATGGTGCATCTGATCAGTTGGATTATTTTTCAAACCACGATGATATGTTGCGAGATCCAACGAGTACCCACGAAACGCCATACGTGAAAAAGAAGCATAAAGTTTCACCAAAGAAAAACCAGTACGGATCGGATTCAAACAGCGAAACGCTCTCGATCGATCTCCTGCCCGTCGAATGCGTTAGTTTCAAGTTCGAACCGACGATTGACAAAGCTGGCGTTTCGAAAAAGAAGAAGAAAAAGAAGAAACAAACACGTGAAGACGAAGAAAAAACTATGGAAACCAACCTAGCAAAAAAAGCTTATCATAGCATATCGGAGACTTGTTCGTTTCTTCCGTCGGATGACAATTCACGCTCGACTAAGAAGCATAGAGCGAAAAAACGAGAAATAATGGAAAATGATTCCCAAACTTTGGTGCCGAATTTCATACCCGTCGAACAAGTGATGACCGGTTTGTCGACCAAATCGCCAGAGTCGAAAAACGAGTTTTCCGAATTTTTCAAAAGCAAGAAGAAAAAACGCAAACATAAGGAAACCGAGGAAGAAACGAGTAGAACTGCAACAACGTCTCTCGATCCGTATAAAATTGATGAAATTGATAACAAAAGTCGACATAAAAAAAGAAAACACAAAAAGATGAAATTGGAAAAGGAATTATTTCCGGATACGGAGGAAGATGATGTTCCGAACATTGGTTACCAATATCATGTATCACGTGAAAATAGAAAACAAACGTATTACGATGAGACGAAAGCATGTTCTGATGTCCATGATGCCTATTCAAGTGATCGAATGAAATCGGAAATTTGTGAAAATCAAAACGTAGACGATGACGACGCAGAATTGCATTCCAAAAAGAAGAAGAAACATCGTAAGAAAGATCATGAGTCTCCCAAGAAAGAAATTGTGAGTAATGATGATGGGTCGTCTTATTCGAGCGTATTGACGAAGAAGAAAAAACGGAAGCACGTCGACAAAGATGATGTAATGCTGAACTTGCCTATAAACCACCCTGTAGGTGATATACAGCAAGATCAAAGTGGGGATGTTTTGCTTGATGAATCGAATGATGTGCCAAAAGACAATTGCGATTCGGTTGCAAAAAAGGAGAAAAAGAAGAAACGAAAACGTCGAGACGAAAATGATTCGAAATTTGACCAAACGGATGATAATGAAAGTTGCCGATCTGTATTCAATGACGTTGATGACCAAAATGACATTGACGACAAGTCGCATAAGAAGAAGAAGAAAAGAAAGCATCGTGATAAAGCTGAAACAAAGTCCGATTCATTTGAACTTTATAATACGGACAAAAATGACGTGTCGATGAATGAAAATTGTGATGTTGTTAACGAAGAATCGAATGACAATTACGACATGTCACATTCCAAGAAGAAGAAGAAGAAAAGAAAACATCGTGATGGAGATGATGCAAATTCCGATTCTTTTGAGCACCATAACATGGATGACGATGCCGTGCCGTTAAATGATTGTGCTGTCATCTGCGAAGCGTCAAACGACGATGAAAACTTGCACGTAAAGAAGAAGAAGAAGAAACGAAAACATCACGAGTTACAAAATGATGAATGCGACTACAGTTCACTTATTAACGAGAAGAAGAAGAAACAAAGATTAGCTTCGAATTCAGATGAAACGACGATTCAGGAAAACCACTTCATGGACGAGGGGGGTGACGAATATGATGCTTTGTTGAGACCATTGGACTGCGAGGTAAATCATTCGATTAAGTTTTATTCTATTTTTTTCTGTACATCGGTTTTAATATCCCAGCGATTTAGTTTCCCGACTTCCGCTAAAAAATTGGAAATTGTTGAAGCGTGTTTTTTTTTTTGGAAATATCTTACACAGTTTAAAATATTTTTTCCAACAGGTTACACCAATGAACAACAACTTGCTCCACCTGAACACGCACGGCAGAGAGCTCAAGGAACTGCAGGAACTTCTTGGACCGATTTCTAAGGATCTGGCGAACGACGATTATCAAGAATTTAAAGTCAGTACAGTGACGTGGTTTTCGTTTGATGATTGATTTGTGTTTCGATCGAGGAGTTGGAAAAACGGCGTAAAAATCATCCACTCGTTATTCCTTAAAATGTATGAATTGAATCGTTTTAGACCAGTCCATAGCATAAAAACCTATAACTTACGCTTTCGGACTTTTTTGGAGCAAGAATATGGAACGCGACTATTGTGTCAAATCAAAATAGTGCACAATGGTTTTTGTATATAAAATCATGTGACACCTTTTTTTTTAAGAAACTAGTGAAAGAATGGAGAAACCAAATTTGACAGAAAAAAATTGGCTTAATATACAGGGTGTTCAAAAATTACTTTTGTAAACTATTGTAAATCTTTAATTTTTTTGATGTCTTTCTTTTTGTCGCTTCACTTTGCTCGCTTGTTTTCCTTCTAAAACAATAGAAAATGTTTTCCATTGTTCTTCTGATCTTTGGAAAAACGGCGTAAATGCATTTAATAAGTTAGCACGCTATTTGGAATAACGGCGTAATTGATATTTTTAAATTAGCTTGTAACTTGAGGCCTGTCAACTAAATTATTAATTTGTTATTAATTTTTTAATTAAATTTTAATTAAAAAAGTTATAAAATAAATTATAATAAATTTCAATAAAAAATTATAAATAATTATTAAATTATTATTATTATTTTTTGCAAAACTTGCTCATTTTGCTTCTATACATACAGTTGAGAGGAATTTTTTTGAATCTTAAATTTGAAGTTTTTGCCCTTATTTCTCAAAACTACACGTTTTTGAGTTATTCCATTATCCAACTTGTCAACTGTGATTGAGCTTATTTTCGTATGCTTATGTGTTTCAGAGAAGGATATTTAGCCTCGAAGTCACAGTACCCAGAAAAATACCAAAGCTTCACAGGTATCCTTCGCTGGGTCGTTTGACGTTGGAGGAAAAAGTTGACTTACGAGCCGAAGGAAAGTTTTTATTTAAACATTAGTAATTTATGAGAATACGTCCACGTTCCACCTTGTAAATCGTTTCGTTTTTTTTAAAATAATACAGGGTGCACAATAAAAGAAGGTATATGGTCCACGAAGGAAACGGATCAAATTATTCGCAACATGGTTGAATTCCACAAGGTGCGTGTTAATGTAATGTGATTCCCATCGTATTTTATTGGATCATGTATTATGTTAATTGGCGATGTATAGAATCTGGGCGTTTTATAACACGCCAGTCCTGGCTTGTTTGAAACTAGCCTTGGAATAGTTATGGTTGAGCAAGACTAGGGGTTATATTTAAATTGTAGGTTTAAATTTAGACTTCAATCGTTTTTCAGAGAAAGTCTTGTTAACTAACTTAACGTTTTCAAAATTTGCTAGGCATTCTATAGAATGCTTGGATTCTATGCAGTACTGGCAACATATACATGCATGGTACTACTGTCTTAACATTATTTACAATTGCAGGAATACAAGATTAAATACTTCAAATATCTGTTGGGAATCGATGGCGATAAAGCGTTTTTGCATCATTTGCCTATGCGTCGCCCGTTCCTTCAATATTTGGGTAAAACTATTTTTATTTATTTATTTTGCTCTTATACATGATAATGCATTTATGTGTGAAATGTTAACTGTAATCGTATGATAAGTAATTGAATTGTATGAATTTTGGCATTTATTGTAGTGGATGTTCATAAATCGGAACGTGTGTAAATCGAAAGTTTCCTGTATTTGTAAAAATGATTTAATCTTGAAACGCTAATCATTTTTTTTCACTCGAAACATTTATTTTAGTAATTTTGAAATTAACGGATAATAATAATATACGCTTTATATTAGCTTCACAAATTTGTGTGATTGTTTGTAAAAAAAGCGGGAAATTGAACGTATTTGAACGAAATTGAAGGGTCTGGATGTTTATGATAATATACTGTTTTCTAATGAACTACTTTGGTCGAACAATAAAATAAATACTGTAAAATGAAAATCTTATTAAAGTGAGAACCGCATTCAATGTAACAAAATTCGCAAAAAAAATTGAATTCAAAAATTAAATTTTTCCAAAGTCGTTAAAATTGAACATCGCGTCACTTAGAGATCAAAAATC
The DNA here is from genome assembly GCA_034695005.1 of Cryptops parisi. Classification (NCBI taxonomy): domain Eukaryota; kingdom Metazoa; phylum Arthropoda; class Chilopoda; order Scolopendromorpha; family Cryptopidae; genus Cryptops; species Cryptops parisi. The sequence goes on along the minus strand of JAQIWH010002735.1, from coordinate 6,094 downwards.
GCATAAGCGTAATGTAACAAAATTCGCATAAATCGAATCAAAAATGAAATTTTTCAAATCTCGCCAAAATTGAATATTGCGTTACTCGAAGATCACATAAATTGAAATTCGCATAAATCGAAACTTGCAGAAATGGAATTATTCAAAACTTGCATAATGTTGAATAACTATGTATTAAAGCGTAATCTTAAAAAAGTATTTTCAATGCAACTTGTTCATCTTTGGTTTTGTTTGTTTAATTTTATGGTTTTTAATTATGCTTACAGAAACTAATTTTACTGCATTTGATTTTGCTATTCTAGGGCAGGGGCTCAAAGATCGATCCCTCGCATGCATTGCTGTGAAAGCAGCATGTCTACTCCGGAACTTTTGTTTAGACAATAGGTATGAATTATTTTTAATCTATTGATGGCTTTTATGACAATAACAAAAATTGACATTGTGTGTGATGAAAAATGATATGCATCAACCATCTTGTTTTGTCAGTTTGACAACGGACGAGATAGAAAAGATCGAACAATATATCAAAAAGTTTGGTAAAAAATGGTCGACGATCGGAAAGCTTTTTGGGAAAAATCCAGCAATCCTCAAGGATAAGTTCACCTATCTCGGGAAATCAAAATGTAAAAAAAAGTGAACGTCTGTTGAAAAATTTTCGACTCGAAAGTGCAAACGCTACATCTTGGAATCTCCATTTTTCAGTCACTGGTCGGTGGAGTGAGAAAGAAGACGAGAAATTAATCGAAGCTGTCAAACACCAATTTGGAAAAGAAAACTACTTCGTCCCTGGAAAAGAGGACCTGATGACGAAGATGAAACTGTCGTGGACGAAAATCGCCGAAGACGTGGGGACGAGAACGGCCGTGCAGTGTCGTTATCGGTGGACGAGAAGTGTGTACAAATACATCATGTTGGACGGCGACACAACGGTGCGATGGCGTCGTGAAGATGATGCGAAATTGGTCACGTTGTAAGTTTCTTTCTAATCCTCCTATGTTTTTGTTATTCGACCACTAACATTTTTATTTTTTCGTAGATTGAAACAAGAAAAAGTAGAAGAAAGCTCGGAAGTCGACTGGCAGAAGTTGGCTCGTTCATTCAGGTAGTGACACGTCGCGGACGTTGTGACACCGAATCTTAAATTAATTATGGCTAGTCTTGAATCTAAGTTCTTTCACAATAGGATACCAGTCAGCTATTATCTTCAGTATCGTTGGTATTGGCTGAGGTCGACCATTACGGATGCTAAGAAGAGAACTTTTACAGGTTGATATTCCAATTACATTATAGTTTTGTTTTGATTGTGGTACGTTTCCGATTATCCGGTTGTGTAAACAATTATCCAGATAATCGATGAATGAACAAAACACTCAATGCCATTAATTAAAATTCGAAATTGCATTTGTGAGGAGTTGGGTGGAAAAAAAAACAGTAACCCCCCCTTCGTCATTATTCCTTAAAAATTAATATATTGAATCGTTTTAGACCACATAGCATAAAAACATTGGGTTGCCTATAATATTTGCACTTTCGGACTTTATGGAGCAGCACGATGTACTATTGTAAATCTTTCACTTTTTGTGATTTATTTTATTTTGTTGTTTCACTTCCTGGTTATTTAACTTGCTCGTTTCACTGAGATCTGCTTGATTTTCACCAAAATTTTCTAAATAAACAATGGAAAATTTTTTCCATTGTTTTTCTGATTTTTGGAAAATCAGTGTAAATGCATTTATTTTATATTAGCACGATATTTGGAATAACGACGTAATAGCATTTTTAAATCAGCCCATAACTTAAGGCCTGTCGACATTTTTTTTTGCAAAACCTGTTCATTTTGCTTTTATAAATAGACAGTTGACAGGAATTCTTTAAATTTGAAGTTGCCAGACGTTTTTTTGTCCTTTTTCTTAAAACTAAATTTTTTGGAGTTGAGCTGTAATTTTATCCAACTCCTCATTTTGAATAGGCATTTTTAATGGTAAGAATAATCCAAGTTGACAAAACTTGTAGTAAATTTCACACCTGGATGATCAGAACTTCTGCATGTTGTTTCATGATAATTTCTTTGCAATATTAACATTTTATGTTATTTTAAATTTTGTTTTTTTACAGAGTGCCTTGATATGTTGTCAGGTTTAGCGGTAACTGGTGAATTGTAATACAATTTCTGTGAGTAACAGAATTATTGTTAAATTAGGTTTGCAAGAAATCTAATATTTCTGTGATATTTCTGTGTTTTGAAATTAAATTTTTTTAATTAAGTTTAATTTGTATTTTTTTCTTAAATGTTTTTTATTAACTACTAGAAATAGGTGGATTGAATAGTATGGATTGAAACAAAGGATTTAGATTTTTGAAGTTTTTGTTTTATTAAAATGTCGCTAGGTGTCACTGCTTCATTGTGCAACATGCGTTCTACAACAGAGATGAAGATAGACAGACAGCTCAGATCTCAGCTTTTCTTAATATGACTGAGAATTATGATTCAATGATGTTACTGGCAATGTATAGAATCCAGGCATACTATAGATGGCTGTTCACTTTTGGCAGAATGTGAAATAGCACCTTGTACACAATTATTTAGGTTAGTATTAGTTTTTGTTAGTTAATAATATTTTCTCTATAAATAAGCACGTTTAAGATTAAATTTAGGCTTAGCTTTAAATCTAACTTAAATATTGCTTAATGTAACTATTTCAATGCTAATTTCATACATTGCCTTAAACCAAGTTTGGCATTCTGTAGAATGCCTGGATTCATATTGCCGGTAACATGTAGCTTACAGTATTTGACGACATTTAGGTTATCGACTTGGAAGACCAGAGCGATTGCGGTACAAGCGCCAATGTTTTTAAGGTATGTTTTATATCCATTTTTTCATTAGAGATATGAATATACATTATTCATTAGAGATATGACTTCCTGTTTCGCCGAATACAGTGGAAGAATAGGTATAATATTCCAGCTCTCTATAGTTTTGTATGACACCGATCTTTTTGCAAATGAAGTGTTTACTTTGGGAAGGTGCAATAAATTTAACTCCTTTAGCCTTGTTGATATACAGGTATGGCTACAGAATCGGTCATTACTCTTATAATTAAATGCAAGCAGGAGTATCTTTAATTTATATATACGAAATACATTTAAATACCTATGATCAATATCTGCTCATCATATTTGTTTTTCAAAATTAATTTATACTATTTTTTTTGTACATTATGGATCATATTCATTAGATATTTCGGGGAAGCACCCTGTATTTCTATGCAAAAATTAATATGCGAAGTATAATATATCTAGCATTGATTGTGAGAGCATATTACTATACTTCATAATAAAGACAATGTAACATGAAATTTTTTTCATTATACTCTTAATATGTTCATTTCATGTCATATATTCATTAAATATTAATCCCAATAATCTCATCTGTTTAACATATTTTAACTTTATATGATTTACAAATAAGCTGAATTTTTCTATTTGTTGTAGCTTAAGATTACTCCTACTATGCCTTATCCATATATACATACATTTATTTGGATTGGAACTCCAACTCATTATGACCTAACCGATTAGTCAATATGTCGATAGATCTTTGAGACTCAATAAACGCTTGTTCAATAGAAGGTGAAGATGCAACAAGAATTAAATCGTCTGCATACATGATGCATTAATCAGTATCAGCTTGACTTAATATATTATTAATATATATTAAAAATAACACAGAAGTCATTGGTGACCCCTGTGGAATTCCTTTACGTGAAACAATGCTATCTGATTGACATTCCTTTACGCATTCTGAGTGGAATTCCTTTACGTATGAACGTTTATAATTTAATAAACATACATAGGTAAGGTAACAGTACCTATAGTGGACCACTTGTCTTTGAAGGTCTATAACAAGCTTCAGGATCATGTCTGCAATAGTACCAAATCACCTCGAATAGTTTATTCAGGTGAAAAAGTTCATCTCTCCACTTTATGCCAAAGTTTTAGACTTCAGTTTTATTTTGTTATTTTGTTTCTTTACCTTTTTGTACGATGTAAATTATATTCATTAAATAACTTGGCGAAGCGTCCCATATTTCAAAGCAGTAATTTATGTGTGATTTAACATATGCAAAATATAAAATATCCAACATTGATAGTGGAAGCATATTGCTATACTTTGCGATAAAACCAGTATAGCGTGAAATTGTTTTTACAAGGCTCTTTACATGTTTTACAACCTAACCTGATGAAGTTGTTAAGTTTCGAATTTGAACCACTTAAGGGAAATGGCCACACTAGAGAAGTGGCCACAAATAAGAGGTTAAATGTTACTAAAACATGCATTTTTGGAGGGGAATTTTTGCAATGGCCACATAGGGGAGGTGGCCACCAAGGGAGGTTTCACTGTATATCGTTTTTGCCGCGTCACGTGACAGGCTTCCAAGCCGTTGGTTGGCTTTCAGCGACCTGCGCACGCAATAACACCCGAGCTATGATGTAAGTAGGCTTATATGACGTGAAAACACGTTTAAAGATCTGAACTTGCATTGCTGTCTATGGGCTACTTCACTACACTTTTTGCATTAATATCTTTGCACATATTGTTCTTTTGCTAATCCGTTAAAAGGGTAAAATTGCACCTGACTTATTCGAAAATATTTAGGTAATTGTTTGCCTAATTTTCAAGGAGATGTTATGGAGGGCATGTTTTATTTATTTATTTATTTATTTATTCTCAAAACAATCCATTTGGGATGTAATAAAACAACTTGGCTATTATGTTGTTTAATTATTGTTATTTTTCAGATTTATTATTAAACATTTTTCTAATATCACCACAGTTTGTTCAGCTATAATTTTTTTTATGGTGGGAGTTAATTTTGTTATTCACAAACAATTTGTGGTTAAGAAAATCTTTGTTGTATTTGATACAATACAACATTAAATAGCGTTAGTCGACTCGTATTGCATGTTTAAGAACTATGCAAAGTGTGTATAATTTTTTATTGTCTTTCGATTTGCTGTTTTATGGTCTGATTTGTAATGGTCAATATAATTTGTTTAAATGGTCAATATTACATTTTTTTGTCTTATGTTTTATGTCCAATGATGGGACATAACTGTAGACCAATAAAATCCTAAAAAATAAAATGCTTTGAATTTTAATAGTTTTTGCAGGACACCTAGAAAACAAATTGCATATTATCATGTCTACTGCATATTTTGAGCAGTTTTGTGACATTTTGCATGCATATTTTCATGTTTTTAGTGCATATTTCGAGGGTTTTTAGTGCATATTAATCCGAGGTCTAGACATAAGTTAGAGTAAATTTGGCCTCGTACAAGTAGGCTTACAATGTTTTGTTTACAAAATAAAGTATTTAATTTTTTCTGCAAATCACTTTACAGTTAATGAGACGAAGGGGTGTGGTATGAATGAATAATAATTGAACTTTGATCCTCATATTTTAGGTGTCAATTTAACATTTATTTAAAAGTATTTATTTTTTATTTTAATTTTTCATTGACATGATCCATTTTGTTTTTACAAAAAATGAAAAACGTTTGTGAGAAATTAGACAATAAATAAAAAAATAATAACAGCTCTAAAAAATCTGCAAGATAAAATCGTTAACAATCAATCCATCTGCAGAAAATGATTAAATAATTTTTTATCAAGTAAATGAAATTATTTTGGTATAGGAATGTGTGTTTGGGATTCTTTGCGTATGTAACATGGTAGATTATTCCGAATATTAAAAAACTTAACTGGGTATCTTGAATGAGGGAATTTTTTTGTGATCCGGGATATTGAACTAATAGGATGTACAGATAGTGCTGTCATGACAGCGACAGCTATCTTCTTGTAAAAGAAGATTTATATACAGTAATATCCAAAATAGTGGAATATTTTTAAAATGCAGCAAACATTCAAAATTAAATATGATTTCTACACCGTATTAAAATGGACTTTTATGCAAATTTTTAAACTCGAAAAAGGTTGGGCACCCATGATTCTAAAGGCGCGTGTACACGATGATAGTATTTCTCACGGTAGTGAATATCGTGAAATCATGAGAGTAATTATCGGACATAA